>SJYC01014951.1:0-18607 GCA_006408675.1 Madoqua kirkii
TGGAAAACAGCATTCTAACAGGGATGGATTCAACAGTGATATAATATTGGAAAAGAATGTTGATATAATATTGAAAAATATTGAATCTCTATCTAATTAACTCAATTATTTTAAAATTTTAGCTTTAATTGATAAATATATTATTTATTATAGTGGCATATATATGTATGCATATATGCATATAGGTATATTTGAACATCTATTTGAATCCATAAACATGTGTGTGCTAAGTGATATTTAATAATTAAAGACAGATCAATAGATCGTGGTTTGACTCATCTGCAAGTTATTAACGAAAATCATTTGTCAATAGAACAATTTTGGAAGGCATTCAATCATTTACCTAGCTGGAGTGTTACATTACTGTGGAAATTATCTCATTCCTTCAAGGTTATTAAAAATTATAAGTATTAAATGTTTAAAAATAAAGCATTTAAAATTATAAGTGTTTAAAATTTAAAGGTTTCAGTAACTTTTCTGGGCATACAATTACAGGCCAAGTGGTGAAGTGGTAAACAAACTGCCTGCCAACTGAGGAGAAACAAGAGACTTTAGTTCAATCCCTGGGTCAGGAAGATCCCTTGGAGTAGAAAATGGAAACCCTCTCCAGTA
Organism: Madoqua kirkii; assembly: GCA_006408675.1. Lineage (NCBI taxonomy): Eukaryota > Metazoa > Chordata > Mammalia > Artiodactyla > Bovidae > Madoqua > Madoqua kirkii. The sequence goes on from SJYC01014951.1 coordinate 613, forward strand.
TTCTTGCCTAGAAAATTCCATGGACAGAGCAGCCTGGCAGGCTGCAGTCCATGGGGTTGCAAAGAGTCAAACATAACAGTGACTGAACACACACATACACATAATCAAAATAAAGCTGCTTAATTTCTTTCAAGATTAATTTTTTAAATTTAAATTTATTTATTTTAGTTGGAGGCTAATTACTTTACCATATTGTATTGGTTTTGCCATACATCAACATGAATCCACCATGGGTGCACACATGTTCTCAATCTTAAACCCCCTCCTAATTTTAAGAGACTAAATATGACTTAAACCACATCAAATTAGCATTGCATAAGATGACACTAAAATTAGATAAAGGCAAACGTCCATTATCAACTATTCCCATGCAGGTAAAAGCAGTTCATACATAGAATAGTAAAGTGAGTAATCTGAGTCTTGTCTGCAGATTGAAATAATATATCATTCCTGATTTCTTCTAGTAAACAATGTGGGAAACTCATTAAAATATACTGGAAGTGGTAATTCTACCTTATTACTCATTGTTGGAATTTTTGTAGCATATGAAAAACCGAACTGCACAACTGAGTTTGAAACCAGACACAACAATAGCTAACTTTATGAAGCAGTGAGTTTACCAGGGTCATTCTAAAAGCAGCTTTAAGGCATTCTATCATAAAATTTTAGGGCCATCTCTCTGTAAAAGATATAAGGGTATTGACATGAATCCATAGCTGGCAGATCAGAAATGAATTGTTTATCAAACTCCTGTGTGCATGCACGCATGTTAAGTTTAGGCTAAGCATACATGCATGCTTAAGTCATGTCCCACTCTTTGCTACCCTATGGACTGTAGCCCACCAGGCTCCTCTGTCCAAGGTATTTCCAGGCAAGAATACTAGAATGGATTGCCATGACCTCCTCCAGGGGTTCTTACAGACCCAGGGATCAAACTCTTGTCTCTTATGTCTCCTGCATTGACGGTCAGATTCCTTACCACTAGCACCACCTGGGAAGCTGTTATGGAACTCAATCCCTTAAAAACAATGGGATCTGAGTATTCTTCTTTTGCTTAGTAAGAATACAGCTTAATCAGAGGGAAATCATCATATAAAACATTTTTATTTTTAGTGAAAATTTCCTTCTTTCTGAGTGTGGTATGTACTGTAATATACAGTCCTGTCCTTTGACTAGAGTGATTTAAGTAAAACATTATCTTATTCTGTCAACAAAAGGATGCTTCCTTTTTTATGCTTTAAGTCCTGAGAGAGAGAGAGAGAGAGAGAGAGAGAGAGAGAGAGAGAGAGAGAGAGAGAGAGAGAGAAAGATGCTAAAAGACATACAGAGAAATATCCCAGTACCAAACACTGAATGAAAAGATGTGTTATTCTTTAAATTGAAGTATTCATAACTAATGCATGAGAAGAGTTATAAGAATGTTTTGGCAAGCTCTGTGGAATCTCCAAAGCAAATTGTAGGCCTTCAGGATGAATACTGATTGCATGTTAGATTTCAAAGTAGGTTGGGGTAATTTTAATCAAAATTTTTCTTAAGATTCGGCTTGGAATAAGTGGATAACACTAAGGTATTATTATGAAAATTTCAAAGTTATTGCTAGTAGCGTATATTCTATTTAATTTTAGAATGTTTTCTCTATAGTAATGATCTACATTTTGACATTTCCTATGCTCTCTATCTCAGCAATGTTTTCATTATTTAGAAAGCAGAGAATTCTTTGATATCTTTATATCAGTATGTCAGGCACACAGAATTAAGTGCATGAGGCCAAGATATTTACTTGGACATACATGCACCTGGTTTAAGGAAAAGCCCACTGGAGAGAAAATATTGCTAATAATGATACATTTTGAACTATGAAGCATTAAAAATATTTCCCATTTTTCCAAAAGAATTTGTGGTGGACTGCAAAAATGAATCTAGTATAGGAACATAGAGTTGTCAGGATAGAAACAATAGAATTCTATTAATCAGTAAGGGCCTGAACACAGAAATGTGTGCAATAAATTGGGTACAGTTCTTATATTTGAAAGCAAAATTAGCTTGTAGCTTTCTGGTTGTTAAAGCCCAAAGAGAATTATGCTCAGCTACAACTTTCAGAACTTGTAACTGGTATGTTACTTATATGAACAAGTCTCAAAATTCATAACTTGTTTATAAAATTCATATACCAGTCCACAAAAAAAATTCTAGCAGGGGAAATAGGGCAATTCTGGGCTTAAGTGAGGTGGAGATGCCAACAGAAGGAAAAACAACACTATTACCCAGAGAAAAACAAGACAGTATAGAATTCACAAGGTTTCTGTGAAAACCTATAAATAACTGAAATTACTTTCCCTTATAACTGAGTCAGTTTGCTTCAGGGAAAACTGCTCTTCTTGATAGTTTTCAGCAAATCAGCTTGCCAAGGGAGAGGAAAATAGAACAACAAATTCTTCCACATTTCTCTTTTCATTGAGTTTCTCCATTTTTTGAAATTCATAAAACTTTCCTCTGCTGGAAGTCCATGTGTGGTTAATTTTTCTTATATAGAAGCAATCTTTAGTTGTATCTGTAAATTTAATTATTTTAGGCTTTTTTTTTAAATAAGAATTTTATCTTTTACTAATACTTGATAGAGTTAATCCTGGATACACCCTTAATGAATTAAATAAAATACTTGTAATTATATATGATATATTCAACAACATTCTTATAATAAATATAATCAAGTATCCTATGAATAGCTATAATATTGCTAATTGAGTTCAATTGCACTCCTGTAAAATATATTTCCAGAAAGCAGTTCTACGTAGGAACAAGCCACTTATGCTGCTCTGGGCAGAGCAGCATGACTTAACGGTAAGGCTTAAAATGTCTCTATTAATAGTTCCATGGAGGAGAAAATGGCACTCTAGTATTTTTGCCTAGAAAATTCCGTAGACAGAGCAGACTGCTGGGCTATGGTCCATGGAGTCGCACAGAGCCACAACTGAGTTTGCACATATACACATTAATAGTTCTCACATATTAATAGTTCTAAAGTTTTATGGTAAGGTAGATTCACTTGGACAATTTTCAAAGTGAAGATTATTCTAAAAATTCTAATCATAATTTTGATTATTGGGTTTGATTTGTAATCCAAAATTTTTCAACAAGTTACAAGAGAAGTCTAATGTTCATGGCCTAAGATAGCACATTGGAAAACAGTGGTTGGGGTTTTAAATAAAGTGCTTTGTAAATATCAAAGAAAATATCTGACAGGTTTTGCTTCTCTCAAATGAGCAATAACCATGTTACCAATAATTTCACTCATTTTTATACACAAAGCTGTACATAAATGTTCATAGCAGCTTCACATGTAATAGTGTCAAACTGAAAATAAACCAAAGTCTATCAACATGTGAATGGATAAAGAAAATGTCATATAGCCATACAATAAAAGGCTACTCAGCAATAAGAAGGGATAAACTACTGCATCTATGCAACAACATGAAGACATTTGAAAAATAATATGCTGTTAAAGAAGCTAACATGCAATTCTATTTACATAAAATGCTATGGAATGTAAACATATCTTTATTCATTCAAGTAGATCCGGATTTTGTGGAGCAGGCAAACTGGATGAGATGAACTGCAAAGATCTAAAACTGAAAAATTTTTTTTCTGTTGGTTTTGTTTCACTTCTTGGTTGTGCTAATGATGTCATGGGTGTACACAAATGTCAAAATCCATTAAACTGTACATTTTAAATCAATGAAGTTTGTTATTCATAAGTATATATCCCCAAAAGTAACCACCTTCCTTCATTTGAATAGTCTTTCTTATCTATGAATGGCAAATGTTTTCCAAATAAGCTAAACAATAATGGTTTTAGAGGATAAAGTCTTAGAATTCTACATTATACAAAACACTTTTCAAATTTTAATGGAGTGTTTTTGAAGAAGATATTGTCATCTGGTTCTATTACACAAAATTCATTATTAGGTATAAGTTGGTTTTATACTCTTGACACCTTACTTTCATAAATGAAAGCCACTTATGTAGTTTGGTCAGAGAAACCTCTTCCTCAAGACAACTAAAATGAATTTAAGGATTTGTGGTAAAACTTAGTCATGTTTTTCAGTTTTAAAAATTTCACTCGACCAAGCTGTAGTCTCCCTCTGGGTAGACTTGATTAATAATTAAGCCCAGAGCCTGATTGTATGGATTATGAAATTGTAATTTCATTAAATGTTCACTCTTAAAAAGTCTCTTAGGCAAAGGAAAAGGTACTAAAGGGGAAAGAGTAAAACCTTAAGATATAGGATTGGGATATTTAGCCACACATGACAGAGACTGAGAAATCTGAATAATCAAATTCTCCTGAAACTCCCTTGCTTTGGAGAAAGCTGATGCCTTAATTTCTGAGGTAATTAGCCTTTATATGCATTTTTTTAAAAAGGCAAAAAATCTATTAGCTGAGCCTTAAAATACTTCTTCTCAGGACTAATCCCCATAATCCCATATTACCTCTTGTTTTGTAAGAGCTAGACATACAACGTTCAGATGGAGAAGTAAGCCTTTTTTTGTGTGTATATACCTAGCTTCCCAGGTGGTGCTAGTGGTAAAGAACCCACCTGTCACTGCAGAAGATTTAAGAGACATGCGTTTGATTCCTGGGTTGGGAAGGTACCCTGGAGAAGGAAATGACAACCCACTCCAGTATTCTTGCCTGAAGAACTCCTTGGACAGAAGAGCCTGTTGGGCTACAATCCATAGAGTTTCAGAGAGTTGATCAGGACTGAAGTGACTTAGTGCATTGTTTCACAGCTTGTTTATACAATAAAAAAATTCAGATTCTCCTTTTCCTTTATTGGTAGAAGTCTAAGAATTCCTAGGTCAAGAAATAAAATTTAAAGCTGGATTAGGTCAAATGATATTATAGTTATCGTCATTTTAGATTGAGGGTTTCATGTGATGATCCATGGATCTGGAAGTATCTGCTTATAATCTGCTAGGCTTCCAGGTGATGCTAGTGGTAAATAATCCATGGGCCAATTCAGGAGACCTGAGAGACTTGGGTTTGATCCCTGGCTTGGGAAAATCCCTTGGAGGAGAAAATGGCACCCCACTCCATTATTCTTACATAGAATATCACATGGGCAGAGGAGGCTGGCAGGCTACAGTCCATGGAGCTGCAAAGATTCCAACATGCATGAGCAACTGAACAACACACACACACATAGGATGACTAATTAAAGCCGGGACCTAAAAATGACTATTGGTTTAAGCTGAAAGGCCATAAATTCCATGGCAAGTTTATGGTTTTCTGGCTTTGGGGATGATCATACAATAATGGATCATTTTTGTAAACTTGTCAGTTACTTCTCATCCATAGTACCCAGGAAGAGTGGGAGTCTTTTCTTTAAGTAACACACTGTGCTCACATGTGCTCAGTTGTGTCTGCTGCTTTGAGACAGCATGAATTGTAGTCCTTTGGTCTTCTCTGTCCATGGAATTGTCCAGGCAAGAATACTGAAGTAAGTTTTCATGCTCTCTTCCAGGGGACCTTCTTAATCTAGGGATCAAACCTGTATCTCTTGTTTTCCACATTGGCAGGTGAGTTTTTTACCACTAGCACCACTTGGGAAGCCCAAGTAAGACATCAAGAATTGATTAGTGAGGGGACACTGGTATCCATTAAATAATTTGTGGCACTTGTCCTTTGTAGATTCAAGTTACTGGTGATGAATGCTACAATTGTTTTCCCTGATTTTGTGGAAATAATGGTATTCAGGAGATGTAGAGTTAAAGTGGCAGTAATTAGCCATCAGGGAAAAAAAATCCAGGTGTAATTATCACAGTAAACCACAGAAACAGACTTGTAACAAGAGTGTTTTATTAGTCAAAGATCTGTAACTATATCCAGCTAATCACTGGGTAATAGAGAACGGAACAGGATGGTCATACTAAGATGATATAATGTGCTATATTGTGCTCAGTTGCTTAGTCATGGCCGACTCTTTGCAACCCCATAGACTGTAGCTATCTATGGGATTTCTCAGGCAAGAATACTGAAACAGGATGCCATTTCTTGCTTCTCCTGTGTCTCCTACACTGGAAGGCAATACAGAGGAGAGAAAGTCTGTCTGGTAGGCAATACACAGTTTTTTGAGGAAGCCTAAGCAATATTTATGCAGGTCAGGAAGCAACAGTTAGAACTCGACATGGAACAACAGACTAATTCCAAATAGGAAAAAGAGTACATCAAGGTTGTATATTGTCACCATGCTTATTTAACTTTTATGCAGAGTCCATCATGAGAAACACTGGGCTGGAAGAAGGACAAGCTGGAATCAAGATTGCTGGGAGAAATATCAATAACCTCAGATATGCAGATGACACCACCCTTATGGCAGAAAGTGAAGAAGAACTAAAAAGCCTCTTTTTGAAAGTGAAAGAGGAGAGTGAAAAAGTTGGCTTAAAGTTCAACATTCAGAAAACGAAGATCATGGCATCTGGTCCCATCACTTCATGGGAAATAGATGGGAAAACAGTGGAAACAGTGTCAGACTTTATTTTGGGGGGCTCCAAAATCATTGCAGATGATGACTGCAGCCATGAAATTAAAAGATACTTACTCCTTGGAAGGAAAGTTATGACCAACCTAGATAGCTTATTCAAAAGCAGACATTATTTTGCCCAAAAAATCCATCTAGTCAAGGCTATGGTTTTTCCTGTGGTCATGTATGGATGTGAGAGTTGGACTGTGAAGAAAGCTGAGTGACAAAGAATTGATGCTTTTGAACTCTGGTGTTGGAGAAGACTCTTAAGAGTCCCTTGGACTGTAAGAAGATCCAACCAGGCCATTCTGAAGGAGATCAGCCCTGGATATTCATTGGAAGGATTGATGCTAAAGCTGAAACTCCAATACTTTGTCCACCTCATGCAAAGAGTTAACTCACTGGAATAGACCCTGATGCTGGGAGGGATTGGTGGCAGGAGGAGAAGGGGATGACAGAGGATGAGATGGCTGGATGGCATCACTGACTCAATGGACATGAGTTTGAGTGAACTCTGGGAGCTGGCGATGGACAAGGAGGCCTAGCATGCTGTGATTCATGGCATCTCAAAGAGTCAGACATGAGGAGTGACTGAACTGAACTGAAGCAAACTTTGATGGCTATATCTGATTCTCCAGCCCTAGCCAGGACCAAATTGTGTGCAATATTTGTGAGCCATCTTAAAACTTGTTTTTTCTCGCTTTCTTGTTTTTAAATTTCATATTGGAATATAGCTGATTATATAAAATCATGGAGTACAGTATGAAATTAAAAGACGCTTGCTCCTTGGAAGAAAAGCTGTGAACAATCTAGAAACTGGAGCCGATTATACAGAGTGAAGTAAGCCAGAAAGAAAAACACCAATACAGTATACTGACACATATATATGGAATTTAGAAAGATAGTAATGATAACCCTGTAGGCAAGGCAACAAAAGAGACACAGAGGTATAGAACGGACTTTTGGCCTCTGAAAGAGAGGGAGAGGGTGGGATGATTTGGGAGAATGGCACTGAAACATGTATACTATTATATAAAAAATGAAGGGCCAGTCTATGTTCAATACAGGATACAGGATGCTTGGGGCTGGTGTATGGGATGATTCGGGCAGATGGTGTGGGGTGGGAGGTAGGAGGGGGCTTTGGCATTGGGAGATCATGTACACCTGTGGCTGATTCATGTCAATGTATGGCAAAACCAATACAGTATTGTAAAGTAGAATAAAGTATTAAAAAATAAAATTAAAATAAATAAATAAATAAAAATCAGAGATATTACTTTGCCAATAATGGTCCACCTAATCAAAGCTATGGTTCTTCCAGTAGTCATGTACGGATGTGAGAGTTGGACCATAAAGAAAGTTGAGTGTGGAAGAATTGATGCTTTTGAATTGTGGTGTTGGAGAAGACTTTTGAGAGTCCCTTGGACAACAAGGAGATCAAACCAGTCAATCCTAAAGGAAATCAGCCCTGAATATTCATTGGAAGGTCTGATACTGAAGTTGAAACTCTGTACTTTGTGAATAACTGACTCATTGGAAATTACCCTGATGCTGGGAAAAACTGAAGGCAGGAGGAGAAGGGGATGACAGAGCATGAGATGGTTGGATGGCATCACCAACTCGTCAGACTTGAGTTTAAGCAAGTTCTGGAAGTTGGTGATGGACAAGGAAACCTGGAATGCTGCAGTCTATAGGGTCACAAAGATCAGATGTGACTGAGTTACTGAACTGAACTGATAGTTGATTTACAATGTTGTGATAGTTTCATGTAGACAATGAAGGGATTCAACTATACATACACATTTATCTATTTTTCCAAAACTCCCCTCCCACCTAGACTGCTGCATAACATTGAACAGAGTTTCCTGTGCTATACAGTAGGGTCTTGGTGGTTATGCATTTTAAATAAAGCAGTTTATACATGTCCATCCCAAACTCCGTAACTATCCATTCTGCCAAATCCTTCCCCCATGGTATCCATGAACTTATGGTTAAAAGTGGTTCCTTCTTCCCCTAGATAAGCCACCCCATCTCATTTCATGTGGGTTAGTGATAAGTCACTCATTCCACCCTTTGAGTTTTGTCCAGATTGCAAATTCCTAAGTGAATTAGCTTACTTCTGCTACTTTAAGTCATTAGATTTTGAGTTGGCTTTTTACACAACAATGAATTACTAGAATATGCATGTTGAGTTTTTCCTCTAAAGATAAATTGCTATAATTTGTACTACCCACTACAGAGTAATATGGCACAACCCTTAGTTAGCCTCTTTTAATATTACAGACAGCATATACCAAATAGATCTACATTGCCCTGATCTATTTTAAAAGCGGTTCATGGCATGATGCTAAGACATCAAAGGGACTAAAGTCTAATTCTTGAAAACCCAGAGATATGACTTTAACTGCACATCATGAACTTGTTAATATAGCATCTACCACATTATAAATTAGGAGTGTAAAGTAGAAATATATGTTTAAATAGAAAGGGTATAGATGAGCTGGATTGCCTACATCTCCTTCAATTCCTATCTGAAGTCTCATGATGGAGTCTCAACAATAAGATAGTAGAAGAGAGAGAAAAGCAAAAACGTGCATCTGAAAGGTGGGTGGGTTGGCCCAGTCTGCTGCACTATAGACATGTGAACGGTTACTTTTTCTGAACCCTGCAGAGGTGTGACTGAAGACATGGGGTAAGTAAAATCCTCCCAGAAGACAGAAACACCTGCCTTTTGAATAGAATATTAGGTTGCTCACACTGTGTGCAAGAGAACGTGGTCTGAGGTTTGGATCTTAACACAAGTTCAGTTATTGATGGTACACACGATTGGACAGAGCTTGAAAATAGCAAGATCATTTAGCTGGTAATGTGGATTCCTAGGGCTTCTCTGGTGGCTCAGAGTAGGGAGATTGTCCAAAGGGGAAATGATTATGATTATTTTCGAGAAAATTAAGTTGCTATTACAAAATGGAAACAAAGAAGATATTTCTGGAAATCAGGACATTCAATGAAATAATTTTCCTCCAAGAGTTCTATTGAGAAAATTATAGAAATCCAAAAAAGAGAGGGTCACAAAGTTCTTAGAGCCTGGGAAAATGAAGATTAAAAAGTATCACTAGACTGAGGCACTAAAAGAAGATAAGAATGAAAGGAAATGGATAATGGAAGCAAAAATCTATACTGATGACTAGGTAGAGATGTAGGACTCTGTTAAAGAGTCTGTGAATGAAGTGCTTACTATTCTCCACCAGTTCCAGTTGGATAGAGTCAAGATTTACAGATGAACACACAAACTGAAAGAGGCTTCATCAATAAATACCAAGCTTACTTAGCTTTATAAATCAAGATGGATGATATAATTGAAAATGACAGAATGAGGTTCTTCAAAAATCCTCTCCTTCATAAACACAATGAGAACACTGACAAGGCTTTGGTTAGAGTCTATTATTTTTAGAACTCTAGAGCTTAACTGAATCATTGCAGCAATTCAAGAAGGCTTTTTAAAAAAATGGCTGAATTTTGGTCCTTATTTTCATTCTCCATTCCCTTTCTACAGTAATCTTGAAAAGCACCCACCTGCAAACATGCTGAAAATCAGCAGCCTGCAGCCTCTGGAAGGAGAAAATAGGGATGGGACTGAGCTCAGGGTAGGGCTTCTCAGTTCTTCCCAGTGTGTGGACACAAGTCTGGGTTTGGGCACAGCCCTAACTGTTCATGTGATATTTTAGAATCCATCTCCCAATGCAAGAGACCCTGGAGACACGAGTTTGATCTCTGGGTTGGGCAGATGCCCTGGAGGACTTGTGTCCACACACTGGGAAGAACTGAGAAGCCCTGCCCTGTTACGTACCTTTGCCTAACCTGGAAGCTCTGTGCAAGTATTAATAGAAGGAGAAGATTAAGGTGGAGTGGTACACTGCCCTATGGCTGTTTAAAATGTGTACCAACCTTCATGCTGAATCACCCAGCAAATGCTGAGAGCCTTGTTGGAGTCAGGAATTCAAGGAAATCTATGTTCAATCTGACTACTAAGCTAGACCTTCAAGGTTGTTGAAGGTCTCAAAAGGTAAACAAAACACACATTAAATAATTATTTCAAAACAAAAGCAACAACAATAACATGCAGCAACTGTAAGGTCGGACCCCGAGGGCCATGATGGGCTGCCCCTCCTCTCCTTCTTGCTGGTGAGAAGGTCCCTAACAGAATGATCCTTCCAGATCTTGGGGACCAATGACAGCATACTTCGCCGATTGCCATGATAAGCCACCCTTCCTCTCTCTCGCCGGGGCTGGGGTGGGGGGTGCAGTTCCTATCCCCTAACGGAGGGAGCCTCCCTGATCCCAGGGACCAGTGACAGCACAGTTCGCCAGCTAAAGCCGCCCCACCTCTGCCACGCAGAAGGACCTATCAGCCCGCGACACCTCCGCCCAGCAACCTATCCGAACATCCCATCCATTAACCTGCCCATCCCTCACAGTGTGCATATATAAGCAAACTTCTAACACGGTCCCAGTGCATGGACTTCCTGGACCTGTCTCTTTCATGTCTGGGAACCCCGCCCGGGAGCACTTCCCCATTAAAGACTGTTAGACACTCTTTTGGGGTCCTGGTCATCTTTACCTAGCAGCAACAATGAAGAATCCCTGGTATGGGGTAGAATTTTATTTCCAGAGTTGCTATACTATTGAAAAAGTTTTACTTTCTAATAAAAAATAATTAAGATCAATATAAAGAAACAGAAATATCTGGTCTAAACTCAGTGGGAAAAACAGTTAATGGGCACTATCCTCAAGAAATTCAGAGACTGAACTGACTATACAAAATCAATAAATCAGCTATTAAGTAAGTCAAAAGAACTTAAGATCAATGCATAAAGAACTAAAGGAAAGTATAAGAATTCATCAAATAGAAAAAATATATATATATATAAAGAAAAAAACAGAAATTCTATAGTTCTCAGTGCCCCATCCATGCAGCCAGGTCCAACACTGCCAGCATCTTAGATACCTTGGCCATCATCCTAAGAATGTACCATGCTATACTAGACTTAGAAAAAAAAATTTTTTTAAGTATATCCCAAGCCTTTGAGTCACAAGATCAATTTGCTTTCATGTAGGAGGAACAACAATAGACCTTTCGATTTCTTTCACAGTGTTACTTGCACAGCCCCACAACATGTCATGGGATAGTAGCCCTAGACATATCCCTGTTCCTCTTTCTCACACCAGGAAAATGGATCCATGGGAAATAGTCATGGCCCTGACTCTCACTGTGGATCAATGTCTTTCTGCTGTTGAGAAAGAACACCAACACACGTGGGAAAAGCATTATCTGTTGGAATCTGTAAAGAGATATCCCACTGAGATGGATGACTTACTTTTCTATCCCTTTGCAACAGGATAGAACTATATAAGGGCTAACATTATATTTTTGGTACACTACTTGACTTCACTGTTGCTATTGTTCAGCTGCTCACTCGTGTCTGATTCTTTGTGACCCCATGAACTACAGCATGGCAGGCTTCCCTGTCCTTCATCTCCCAGAGCTTGCTCAAACTCAACTCCGTTGAGGCAGTGATGCCATCCAACCATCTCATCCTCTGTTGTTCCCTATTCCTTCTGCCTTAATCTTTCGCAGTATCAGGGTGTTTTCCAGTGAGTCAGTTCTTCATATCAGGAGGCTGAAGTATTGGAGTTTCAGCCTCAGCATCAGTCCCTCTCATTGGAGGGACTGATTTCCTTTAGGATTGACTGGTTTCATCTCCTTGCTGTCTAAGGAACTCTCAAGAATCTTCTCCAACCCCAGAGTTCAAAAACATCAGTTCTTCAGTGCTCAGCTTTCTTTATGGTCCAACTCTCACATCCATACATGACTAATAGACAAACCATAGCTTTGACTAAATGGACATTTGTCAGCAAAGTAATGTCTTTGCTTTTTAATATGCTGTCTAGGTTGATCATAACTTTCCTTCCAAGGAGTAAGCGTCTTTTAACTTCATGGCTGCAGTAACCATCTCCAGTGATTTTGGAGCCCAAGAAAATAAAGTTTCTCATTGTTTCCATTGTTTGCATATCTATTTGCCATGACTTGGTGGGATCAGATGCCATGATCTTTGTTATTTTAAATGTTGAGTTTTAAGCCAGCTTTTTTACTCCCTTCTTTCACTTTCATCAAGTGGTTCTTTAGCTTCTCTTCATTTTCTGCCATAATAGTGGTGTCATCTGCATATCTGAGATTATTGATATTTCTTCCAGCAATCTTGATTCCAGCTTGTGCTTCATCCAGCCTGGCATTTCACATGATGTACTCTGCATATAAATTAAATAAGCAGGGTGACAATATACAGCCTTGATATACTCCTTTCCCAATTTATTATTTAAATTGAATAATTTGTTGTTATTCAGTAGATAATTCCTGTCTATCTTTTTGCAACCCCATGGATTGCAGCACATTAGGATTCCCTGTCCTTCATTTTCTCCTGGGATGTGCTCAATTTCATGTTCATTGAGTCAGTGATGCTATTTAACTGTTTTATACTCTGCTGCTCTCTTCTTTTGTTTTCAATCTTTCCCAACATCAGAGTCTTTTCCAATGGGTCAGTTTTTCACAGCAGATGGCAAAAATATTGGAGCTTCAGTTTTATCATCAGCCTTTCTAATGAATATTCAGGGTTTATTTCCTTTAGGACTGACTGGTTTCTTTTCCCTTCTGTCCAAAGAACTCTCAAGAATCTTCACCAGCACCGTGATTCAAAGATCAATTCTTTGGCACAAAGCCTGCTTTATGGTCCTACTCTCACATTTGTACATGACTATGTGAAAGACAATAGCTTTGACTATACAAATTTCTGTTGGCAAAGTGATGTCTTCGTATCTTAATACTCTGTCTAGATTTGTCATATCTTTCCTTCCAAGGAGTATGTTTCTTTTAATTGTGTGGCTGCAGTCACTGTCTACAGTAATTTTGGAGCCCAATAAAATAAATCTGTCACAGATTACTACATTCTCCTCTTCTATTTGCCATGAAGTGATAAGACTGGATACTATGATCTGAGTTTCTTGAATGTTGAATTTAAGCCAGCTTTATTACTCTCCTCTTTCATCTTCATCAAGAGGCTCTTTAGTTCCACTTCACTTTCAGCCATTAGAGTGGTATCATCTGCATATCTGAGGTTGTTGATATCTCTCCCAGCAATCTTAATTCCAACCTTGATTCATCAAGCCTGCTATTTCACATGATGTACTCTACAATTAAGTTACATAAGTAGAGTGTCAATATGCAGCCTTGTCATACTCCCTTCCCAACTTTGAACCAGTCTATTGTTCCATGTAAGGTTCTACTGTTGCTTCTTGACCAACATACAAGTTTCTCAGGAGGCAGACAAGGTAGTTTGGTATTCCTATCTTTTAGAATTTTCCACAATTTACTGTGATCCACACAGTCAAAGTTTCAGTGTAGTTAATGAAGCAGAAGTAGATGTTTTTCTGGACTGCTTTTTCTATGCTCCAACAGATATTTGCAATTTGATTTCTGGTTCCTCTACCTTTTCTAAATCCACTTTGTACATCTGGAAGTTCTCTACTCATGTAAGCTGAAGCCTAGCTTGAAGGATTTTGAGCAAATCTTATTAGCATGTGAAATGAGTGGAATTGTGAGGCAGTTTGAACATTCTTTGGCACTGCCCTTCTTTGGAATTAGAATTAAAACTGACATTTTTCAGTCCTGTGGCCACTGCTCTGTTTTCCAGATTTGCTGATGTATTGAGTGCAACACTTTACCAGCATCATCTATTAGGATCTTAAATAGCTCAACAGAAATTCCATCATCTCCATTAGCTTTGTTCTTAGTAATGTTTCCTAAAGTCCACTTGACTTCACACTTCAGGATCTTTCCAATCCAGGGATGAACCTGGGTCTCCTGCCTTGCAGGCAGATTCTTTGCCATCTGAGCCATCAGGAAAGCCCAATTAAATAATAAATTCATATTTTATTCTAAAATGTGTGCTCAGTTGATTTGTTGTTCTGACTCTTTGTGACCCTATGTACTCTAGCCAACCAGTCTCCTCTGTCCATGGAACTTTTCAGGCAAGAACACTGGAGTGAGTTTCCATTTCCTACACCAGGTTATTCTAAATTAGATAGCTAAAAATCAAAATGATATTGCTGTTCTCTAGGAGAAGGCAATGGCATCCCACTCCAGTACTCTTACCTGGAAAATCCCATGGATGGAGGAGCCTGGAAGGCTGCAGTCCATGGGGTCGCTAAGAGTCCGAAACGATTGAGCGACTTCACTTTCACTTTTCATTTTCATGCATTGGAGAAGGAAATGGCAACCCACTCCAGTGTTCTTGCCTGCAGAATCCCAGGCATGGCGGAGCTCGGTTGGCTGCTGTCTACGGGGTCGCACAGAGTTGGACATGACTGAAGCGACTTAGCAGCAGCAGGACAATCACTATAGAAATAATATATGTATGTTATTAATAGTCATTAATAAAGTGAAAATCATCATCACAATCACATATCACTTCCCACATACAACACTGAGATGAATATAATAATAAATGAAAGATAATAACAAGTGAATAAATTGGAACCCTCATACATAGTGGTTGGGAACATAAAATGATGTAGTTACTTGGAAAAATAATTTGGTAATTCATCAAAACGTTGAATCTAGACCCAAAAATTCCACTCATGGGTACACACACCAAGAATATTTGAAAATATACACTCACACAACAATACATATAGCTTTATTCATAACACCTAAAAAGTAGAAGCATCCCAAATTATATTTGATTTATTGTCTGGGTCCCTGGACAATGTCATAGTGCTTTGAAGAGAAATTAGCTGAAGGAGAAATGTGAAAATGCTGTTTTCATAGTCATTTTATGAAGCATACAGCATAGACTGTGCTATATAATTTCCAGGTGGAAAACTATGTCCCAGATTGGGAGACTTGACTATTCTCCCAATTTATTTTTCATAAACAATCTTTTCTAGTTCTATTTGGACTCTGGTACATTTGTAACTTTATGCAAGGATCAGGAACAAAACAATGAACATGAGAAAGCTTTCCTCTGAGTACATCATTAACACTCTATCCTGATGCTCAGAGATCACTTAACAATAGCTTTCAGAGGATCGAGATACAATTGTTCAGGAGTAGGGAGGACACTTAGATAAAATGTAGCTGATAGTAAGTGACACCATTTACACTGACTTGTGAATATGAAATATATTTAAGATATGTTTGAAAAAGTTAACTATTTATCTCCAATGTTGACTCCCTTTGTCAAATAAAACTACACTGCTTGAGAGAATACATTCTTTTTTCTTGTTTTTCAGTTTATCAACATACTAGATCTCTCAATAGAAAGTACTTTAGGAAGAAAGTACTTTCACTTTCTGAGTACTGAAGTCAGTTTCAGTGCCAAAAAAGATTTTTATATATTGTATTTCTAAGAAAAAATATCTACCATATATACATTATCATGAAGTACATATTGTATAACAGAATAAGATTAAAATCTCTGCATGCATTCATTGATAATAATTTTTTTTTCCTCTTTAGGAAATTTCCCGTCTGGAATTAAACAAAAAGAAAAGAAAATAAACTTTCATCTGTAAAAGCAAATTCAACAGAGTTGCTAAAATATGCAATCATGATTAAAATTGCTACTTTAAAGTTACTTTAGAGGTTTTCATTGAGACAGACACTAAGAGCTAAGCACTTTCTTCTTTTTCTCCTATAGAATTATGAAACCCTTATCATCACTTTATCAATTTATAATTATTTTCTGACAGTTAAAGCTAGAAAGGAAATAGCACTATACTACCCTAATAACAATGTTCAGACCCACAGAGAAATTTTAATAGTTATAAACCAAATTAAGGACTTAAAGAGGTCAGAGAGATCAAGTTGTTTTATATTCTAGTTTATACTTCTCATTTCAAGAACTTTATGGAACAAGAACTATATTTGAAGCCATTACCCAATGAAATTTTTATCCAATCTTTTTCTTTATATTATCTCTTTGGCAGATTATATAAAAAATTAAATTATAATCCATTTTCTCATTCACTGGCTGATTATTCATATATTTTTCTATAAATATTAAACATATCTTAAAATTGAAAATATATTTTGCCATTAATACATTTAATATATTTTGAATATGAAACCTAATAAATACAAATAAAAGTTTTCAATTAAATTATGTCTCAAGTTCCATTAGTTGTTCTTGTAGGTCTAGTGGTCAGAAGTCCAAAAATCTGGTTGGTCTTACAGGACTAAAAATGAGATGTTGGTAGGGCTGAATTTCTGTTGGCGTCTCAAGGGGAGAATGCATTTCCTTGCCTTTTCCAGGGGGCTTCCCTGGTGACTCAGAAGGTAAAGAATCTGCCTACTATGTGGAAGTGTTCAGTTCCTGTGTTTGGAAGATACCCTGGAGAAGGAAATGGCTACCCACTCCAGTATTCTTACCTGGAAAATTCCACGGACAGAGGAACATTTTCTAGCTTCTCAAGGTCACCTGTATTCCTTGGTTTCTGATTCCTTCACATTTTCAAAAACAGCAGTCTTATCTCTCTGATCCCTGCCACTATCATCTCATCTTCTCTCTAGTTCTCATGCTTCTCTCTCCCTCTTAGATAATCCAAAATGATCTGCCTATCTAAAATATTTTTAACTTAACCACATGTGCAAAACCATTGTTAAGTGTAAGTAATATGTTAACAAATTTCAGAGATTAGCATGCATATATTTTTGGAGCCATTATTCCACCTATCAATGCACTAATAAAACCAGTAGGTGAAGCTGATATAATAATTAAGAGGTTTAAAGTAGAACCTCTAGTCATATCCTTCGTTATTGTTACTGATGCTGTGGTTTTAATTACTCACAGTTGTTTTCTATCATTTGCAGTTAAGAGTCGTGACCAATTGAGCATTTCTTAGATTGAACATAAATCCCCTCTCTCTCCTCATGTGTGTGCAAAATGCTGTCATACACACCAAGAGTGTGTTAGCGATACTTGAAAAATAACATTAAGCAGTGCTTTTTATACAGTTATTCATAGAAATAAATTTATGAAAATACATCCAAGAAGAGTGATAGTAGATGCACAATTAAAATGGGAAGAAGGAAAAGAGGAAGCTAGGAAGATGATGATCAAATACTTAAAACATGATTTCTTAAAAACATTTGATAAGGAAGAGACTTTCCTTTAGAAATATTTGTGATCTAAGTTTCATGCTATGTATCTTTTATCTGTCTCTATCAATTTGTTTTTCTATTAGTCTATCAATCACCTATCTATCTATCTAGCATCTGTGTCTCAGATATACTTACACACATACTAAGGGAATACATCTGCCCATTCATAAGTAATTATTGAAAACAATTGAACAGTCATTTTGTTGCAAAATTTCTTAAATAAATATACATACAAGTGTATAAGAACACTTCT
>SJYC01014952.1:0-10106 GCA_006408675.1 Madoqua kirkii
AATTTTTCATGGTTTTCCTGCTTTGTTTTTAAGGCTATATAATATCACAATTCATGGCATATTATTACTTCATTTATATGTTTTACTATTGAGATATTAATTTTGTTTCCTTTTTTTGAAAGTTTAACATAAGACCATAGCTATTATCTGTAAATAAGAGTCTACATTTGCATATGTTTTTGATGATATTTTCTAGCAGAGATCAAATTTCATGTGATTTGCTGAGGAAATACTTTTCAGGAGAATTCTATGACAGTAAAGAAGGTAAAATAGTTATAGGTAATGGGTATAAGACTATACAATATTATCTCAGATAAATCTGGCTTGACCTTACCCATAGGGAATCTGTAACATAAATCACATCAAAATGCTGCCTTTACTTTGAGGTGATGTGTTTTGCCTTTTGTAATTCCAATATAATTCACTGAAGAAGGATGCCCCTGGCAGGAGAAAGTTCTGCTGCCTCAGGTTTTCCTGAGTAAGAAAGTTCTTCTCAGCCTAAAGACAATGGCCATGGTAAAGAGGAGGGCCTTGAACCATTAGTAGTCAACACTTAACAACCACCACCACTGAGGAATGGTGGATATGGTTCCAGCCAGCATGTTACTACAACTCACCTGTTTTTCAACCTGCATTCCTTTTTTCTAATGTTAACCTTACTGCATCCAGGCATAGATACTCCAGCATTCTGATCGTCACAACTAGGAAGAGTTATAAAGGGAGGGTTGTTGTTATTATTGTTTAGTAACAAAGTCATGACTGACTCTTTGCAACCCTAAAGACTACAATCTGCCAGGTTCCTTTGTCCGTGAGATTTTTCAGGCAGGAATACTGGAGTGGGTTGCCATTCCATTTTCTAAGTGATATTCCCAACCCAGAGACTGAATCTGTGTTTTCTGCCTTGGCAGTTGGATTCTTTACCATTGTACCACCTGTGAAACCCCAAATGACATGACATAGAAGAAATTACACTCTGGTAGCAGTAAGCAATAGCATTCAGATATTGGTATTCAGATCATTCTCTAGTGAAAAGAACCAAGAGCAAAAGCTGATTCTAGACAAGGGATAGGAAATATAAAAGGTGAACCTAGAATATTTATGGTGCCAGAAAATTAGAAAGTGCTAAAAAAGATAAGCACACACTTAAGCACATAATCATGGACCTGTCTCAAAGTGGAAGAGAAGCCAGTTGTAAAACTTACAAAGCACCAAAGAATCTGAGCAAGAAAATAAAGCAGTATTAGATTGTACCTCAAATTATGAAATAATATAAATTATTCAATTTTATATTTTTACAGATGAACTGTTGAATAAATACATTTTGAAGGAAAAGAGGCAAATCTTCTAGCAGAGGGCATATAAATATTTTATGTAGATACTCTGCTCTGAAGGAGGTGTAAGGTAATGCCCTACTCTATTAAGTTTGCCCTGCCCATGTTGAATTACTTCCAAAGAGTATAGATGGAAAGAGGGGGAACATATGAGTAACTTTATAGTTAAGAGACCTAATAAACAATACTTCAGTCTCATGATCAAGGTCAACAAAAACAGCGATAATGTTTGACTGCTGACATCTTTTAAGCTTCACCCATCTCTTCCCTTTTTGTTCTCACACTATGGAAAATTGATAAAAACAAACAAACAAACAAACAAACAAACAAACAAAAAACCTTCAGAGTCCTTTCTTTGGTCCATGAGGGAGATTCAAGCTATTTAACTTCCTTTCCTTGTGGAAATACTTATCCCAGCCTCAACTCCTAACCATAATTGAAAAAACAGAAAAACAAGCAAACAAACAAAAAGCATGCTAATGCTAGTCTGTTTTTCCTGCTTTCAAAGGCTCTCTCTGATCATTCTGGGTAAGAGGTCCATCCCGCTTCTTCAGGGTGTCACGGTATGTATCAGGTTGATACAGAACACACATACACACACAAAAATCAAAGCTCCTAACTCTAGTCTACTCTTGAGAAAAATGTATCATACAAATCCCAATTGAGGGACATTGTACAAAATATCAAATCTATTTTCTTCAAAACAGTAAGGTTACAAAAATGGTGAAAATCTGAGAAAATGTCACAGTCAAGAGAAGGCTAGTTGACATTATAACTAAATATAATATGATATTTTAGAACAGAAAAAGAACAGGTAAAAATGAAGGACATTTGGATAAAATATGAACTTTAATTACAATGTATCAATATCGGTAATTTGGTTGTATTAAGAATAACTAATTGGAACAAATGTACCATACTAATGTCAAATAGTGTGTTTCCTGCACGGCTCAGTTGGTAAAGCATCTGCCTGCAGTGCAGGAGACTTGGGTTCAATTTCTGGGTTGGAAAGTTCCCCTGGAGAAGGAAGCTGAAATCCACTCCGGTATTCT
Organism: Madoqua kirkii; assembly: GCA_006408675.1. Taxonomy (NCBI): domain Eukaryota; kingdom Metazoa; phylum Chordata; class Mammalia; order Artiodactyla; family Bovidae; genus Madoqua; species Madoqua kirkii. Next base: position 2,384 of record SJYC01014952.1, read on the forward strand.
TGCCTAGAGGATCCCATGGATAGAGGAGCCTGGCAGCCTACAGTTTATAGGATTGAAAGATTCAGACACAGCTTATCTCTATTTTTCTTTCTTTCAATGTCAAATAATAATTAAAGAAACTGGGTATGTGGTATATAGGAACTCTTGCATTATTATGTAATCAACTAAATCTGAATCTGTGCTTAAGTGAAAAGTTAATTTAAAAATACAATTACAATAGTCAGGACATGGAAGTAACCTAAATGTACACTAACAGAGGAATGAATAAAGAAGATATGAGTATTGTTACTGATCTTTAGTCTCCAAGTGATATCTGACTCTCTGCAACCCCATGGACTGTAGCCCCCAGGCTCCTCTATCCATGGGATTTCCCAGACAGGTATACTGGAGTGGGTTGCCTTGTCCTTCTTCAGGGGGTTTTCCCAACCCAGGGATCAAGCCCCTATCTCCTGCATTGGCAGGATACAATGGAATATCACTCAGCCACAAGAGGAAGGAAATTCTGTCATTTGCAGAGCCCTAGATGGACCTACAGATTGTCATACAGAGTGAAGTCAGAAAAAGAAAAGCAGATATTGTATATGAATGCATATATGTGGAATATACATTCCACATTCCATAAGTGTGAAATTTAGAAAAAATGGTACAGATTAACCTGTTTGCAAATCAGATGTAGAGATACAGAAAACAAACATAAGGACACCAAAGAGGGGAATGGGGAGCTAGATGAGACTGGGACATCGGGATTGACATATATACCCTATTAAGGCAATGGCACCCCACTCCAGTACTCTTGCCTGGAAAATCCTATGAACAGAGGAGCCTGGAAAGCTGCAGTCAATGGGGTCACTAAGGGTTGGACACGACTGAGCGACTTCACTTTGACTTTTTTAATTTCATGCACTGGAGAAGGAAATGGCAACCCACTCCAGTGTTCTTGTCTGGAGAATCCCAAGGACGGGGGAGCCTGGTGGGCTGCCGTCTATGGGGTCGCACAGAGTCGGACACGACTGAAGTGACTTAGCAGTATGTATAAAATAGATAAGTAATGAGAGCCTACTGTACAACAGAGAGAATGCTGCTCAGTGCTCTACGGTGACCTGAATGGGAAGGGAATCCAAAATAGCGTGGATATGCATATACATATGGCTGATTCCTTGTGGCTCAGACAGTAAAGAATCTGCCTGCAATGAAGGAGACCAGGATTCAACCCCTGGAGCTGGAAGATCCCCTTGAGAAGGAAATGGCAACCCATTCTTGCCTGGGAAATCCCATAGACAGAGGAGCCTGGCGGCCTACAGTCCCGTGGGGTCACAAAGAGCCGGTTTTGTGACTGAGCAACTAACATGGCTGATTCACTTTGCTGCGCAGCGGGAAGCTAACACAAACTTTGTATAGCAGCTACACTCCAATAAAAACTAAAAACTAGAGAAAAATAAATAAATAAATGAGACTGCCTGAAAAAAATCCAGAATATTTCATGTGGCTTTCAGCTTACAGCATTAATTTGACTCACACAAGTGATTAATACTCGTGTGTCTCATACTGATCCAGAGAAATATAGTTTTCAGAATAACTTGTAGGGAAGCAGTGATGAAAGTTGAAGACACTGAGCAGCAGCAATAACCTGAGAGGATTTTTGGTTAGAGAAGAGGAGGAGGCTGAACAATGTGATACCATGGCCCACCTCCTAGCTTTCAAGTTACAATACATGAGAGAAAAAAATCTCAATTACTTAGAAAGTATTCTTAACTGCAGAAACTCTAATAACATATAACAACTGTGTGGGTGGTAATATGCTTAATTTGTAACTATAAAAATTGCATCTTATTCTCACAAGCTCTTTCATGTAAACTGATTTTCATATAAGTTGGTAAATGTTTTTAAAATGGTGTAACTCTTAAAATTCAATCAATTGCTTTTCCATGTATAGGCAGTTTTTTTTTTTTTTTAAATTTTGAAGGTGTATTTAATTGGTTAACTTAAAAACAACTGGAAATGTACCAAAACTCCAAAAATGGCAAAAAGAAAAAAAGCAGGATCTGTTGGCTCTCAAATTAACAAATGCAAATTTTCCATAAACATACATCATTCTCATTATAAATTTCTATTTTTAAATGTAAAACTAATGTATCTGTTGTTCGTTGTTCCCATTAAAAGAATATCAAATCTGATAATTTCCAGTTGTAGACACTGCTCTGGAAAATAATCTCACACATTGCTGAAAGTTAAAAACACTGCACACTTCTAGAAGGTGTACTTTCCATGTACACCAAAGTTATCAAAATTATGCATGTCTTTTAACAACAAAATGTAAATTATAAGAATTTTTGTCATTTTAAAAATTAGTTATTAAAATATATTTTAGTAACTTATTCAAACAAAGCTTATGCATAATGTATATATAAAGGATAATAATAACCACCTGTGTGCATACTAAGTTGCTTCCTATGTGTTTGCTACCCAATGGACTGCAGCCTGCCAGGCTCCTCTGTGCATGAAGTTCCAGTCAAGAAAACTGGAACTGGTTACCTGTCCCTTTTCTAGGGGATTTTCCCGACCCAGGGATTGGACATGGATCTTGCACACTGCAAGAAGATCCCTTAACATCTGAGCCTCCAGGGAAGCTCTATGCCATACAGTAGGTTCTCATTAGTTGTCTATTTTATGCTTAGTATCATTAGTGTGTATACATCAATCTTAATCTCTCAGTTCAGACAACCCCCTTTCCCCCTTGGTATCCATATGTTTGTTCTCTACATCTGTTTCTTTATTTCTCCTTTGCAGTTGAGACCGTCTATACCATTTTCAGATTATAAGAATTTATATTAAGAAAATTATTTTTAAAATGATACTGGGTATATATTTAAAAAAAAACTTTTGATGTAATATTCACCAAATATATTAATGAAAATACTTAGTCATTAAAAATGAAGCATTATTAGATTAATGTGAAAAATATGATCTTTTGTAAATAGAAAAAAATATGAACTTAATAATGATGCTAATGATGGCATTTGCTGAGTACTGACTTTGTATCAAACACTTTTGTAAACCCTTATCATGTCTTAAATCACATATTTCTCTCTCCCCGCACCCTCACACAGTAAAATAAGCATTTTAAAGAGGGGAAAAACTAAGGCACATAAAGATTAAAGCTATATGTCTCTAAGGACATATAGCTAAAAATTGTGGCCAAGATACCAACACAAGCAGACAGGCTCTGAATGTCAAGGTCTGAATCACTATCATAATAACTCTAGATAGACTAAGCATGCAGAAAATGATTCAACTTGTATGTTAGAGTGAATCAACAAATACAATACATGTCATTTATGTCCAGGGAACAATTTGTCATAAAAACAAAAAAGGCCATTCTGTATTGGGTATGGAAAAGGCTTCTATCTCCTGTCCAAAGAGAAACTTGTTTTACTCACTAATAATGAAGGCTCTCAAGTCAACCCATGAGATGTGTTTTATAAGACAGAAGAGGCAATTTTTAGTTCCAATATATCATGCATCATATGATTTACTCTGATTTCTGCAATATTTATTCCTTCTCCAGCTAAGAGGAAAATTTCATCTTGTCTTCTGGTTGTCTAGGAACAGTATTTGATTTCTACCTGAACTTCTGCCAAATACTTTCCTTTACCAAAGGAGAAAAAAAACAAAATGTATGTTTGAAGAAATTGCTTTGTAGTTCAGCCAACTGAGATTGTAGAGAATTCTTTTGAGCTAGGTTTAAAGACGTGTTTGGTTTAGTAACAGGGACTTTGCCTCTGTTACTCACAAAAGCACTCTAACAAGACATAAGCATTTATAGAAATCAAAACTAAAATTGGTTTTATTTTTTGGAAGTGTTAACAGTTTTTTGCTTTTCTTCAAGTCTTCAAATTTGTACATTTATGTGATTTTGAGTACGCTTTGTAATAGTTTGTTAAGATGTAACTGAATGAAATTCTAAGTAGAAAATTCAATTTATATCATAAGACAGGTAAAACAGTACTCTAGTTATCTTATTGTTCAGTCACTAAGTTGTGTCTGACTCTATGTGACCCCATGAACTGTAGCAAGTCAGGCCTCCTTGTCCTTCACTATCTCCCATATTTTGCTCAGATTCATGTCTGTTGAGTTGGTTATGCTATCTAACCACCTCATCCTCACTACCCTAAAAACAAATTGGCGATTAAATGATATTCTGTTGCTGAAGTTGAAGATTGTGTGGGTTAGAATTTTACCTGGTTGATTGGTTGGTTCCCTCTGGGGTAAACTAGAATTCTAGATAACGGTCAGCTGGCAGCATCTCTGGTCAGAAATGTCTAAGATGACCTGATGCATAAACTCAGGGTCTTTGCAGGATGACCAGAAGGGTGAGCTTATACTGCCACTCTCTGTGGTCAAAGCAGTCACTGGCCATTTTCTATTCGAAGGAGAGGAAATATACTCTATTCTTTTTTTTTAATACTTTATTCTATTTTACAATACTGTATTGATTTTTCCATACATTGACAAGAATCAACCATAGGTGTACACGATCTCTCAATGCCGAAGCCCCCTCCCACCTCCCACCCTGCATCATCTCCCCAGATCATCCCATACACCAGCCCCAAGCATCTTGTATCCTGTATTGAACATAGACTGGTGCTTCATTTCTTATATGATAGTAAACATGTTTCGGTGCCATTCTCCCAAAACATCCCACCCTCTTCCTCTCCCTCGGAGTCCAAAAGTCTATTCTATACCTCTGTGTCTCTTATGTTGAGAAAAAAAATATGTTAAAGAACTTGTAGCACTATCAATGCACCATAAACAATGCTCCCTCTACAATTTTTAAAATATTTGAAGAATGTCAGAGAGTATGTTCTTGTTATTTTAGTTGCTCAGCCATGTCCAACTCCTTTGTGACCCCATTTACTGTGGCCTGCAAAACTCCTCTGTCCACGAGATTTCCCAGGCAAAAATACTGGAGTGGTTGACATTTCCTTCTCCAGGGGATCTTCCCAACCCAGAGTTCGAACCTACTTCTTCTGCGTTGTCAGGTGGATTCTTTATTACTGAGCCACCTGGGAAGCCTGCCAGAGGGTGTACAGGATCTAAACTAGTTTGCTGTTATTTCTTATATATGGTACTCTAGCATAGGCTTGGGAATACCTTGATCTATATGCATTTAAATTACACTTGCTTCCAGATTCAGCTTTGAGTACATCCTGAAAAAAGATTTTTATAATCAAGTTTTCACAGAAAAACAATGTCTCAAAAATTTAAATTATCATCAGGAGCAACTGATGAACAACTCACAAAGCTCAAACCATAAACTAATGCTATCATTGAATTACCATTTTCAACACCAAGCCTGAAATTACAATCAATCTTTTGTAATGATTATTCAACTATATATCCAGTTGTGCCAAACTATTTCTCTTTTCTCTTGGAATGTAAAATTCATATTATTAATTCTTCTTGGCAAGTAGGTAATAAAAAGCACTATAATAACTATATCTGTTGTTAGAAATATTTGCATAATTAGTTCACATGATAAATTATATTTTATGCCCAGGAAGCTGTTACAACAACAGAACATATAATTAACCCTCCTGTAATGTATTTAATTTCAGCTTTATTAAGGTATAATTCACATATAAAATTGAAGGATATTTAAAGTGTACATTTTGGTGATTTATATATTATATATATATATATGTATATAGTAAAAAGATCCCCCCTAATTCGATTAATTGCCACCTTCATCACCTCACATACTTATCTTTCTGCAGGTATGTAAGAGAGCTTAAGTTCTATTCTCCTGTATCCATGTGTGCTAAGCCACTTCAGTCACGTTCAACTCTGCATCTCTATGGACTGTAGCCTCCCAGGCTCCGCTGTCCTTGGGATTTTCCAGGCAAGAATATTGGAGTGGGTTACCATGCCCTTCTCCAGGGGATCTTCCTGACCCAGCGATCTAACCAGAATCTCTTATGTCTCCTGAATTGGCAGGTGGGTTCTTGGACACTAGCACAGCTCTGAAGCCCCCCTTGAATTTTTAGAGGAATAGAGGTCTACAATGAATCAACAGTTACAATCGCAGAATTATTCAAATGGACATGATCTTGGTCAGTCTTTATTAGGGAATGCTTCCTCTGGAAGCTCAGATGGTGAAGTGGTAAAGAATCTGCCTGCCAAAGCAGGAACCACATGAGGCACAGGTTTGATTCTGGGGTTGGGAAGATCTCCTAGAGAACAAAACGGCAACTCACTCCCATATTCTTGCCTGGGGAATTCATTCCATGGACAGAGGAGCCTGGCAGGGTACATTCCATGGAGCCTGAAAGAGTAGGATGTGACTGAGCAACTATGCATGAGTGCTTCCTACACATACTTACCCATGATATGGCTTTCTTAATTTCATAATCTACCAAAATCACTACTATTCCCCAACTGCTGACATTTCAGTCATAGAAAAATCACATTAGGTCATTGCTGACAGCTTTTCACTAATTCTTGTAACTGTAGAACAGTGAAATCCAGTTGGGTTCACAATTAACTTTGAATTTAATTTCTTCAAAATGTATATGGAATTTAGGTAAATAGAGAATCATATTACCTGCGTTGTAAGTATAAGCACCATGATATACATGAGAGGACTGAGTAGTTCTGTAGACCTCTAGAGCAGCACTCGGAGAATGTGAAGAGTAAGGATCTGGTGGTTGATTTGAAAGCCATATACTAGAACACTTTAGCTGTTGATGCTCATTATTGCTGTTAAGATTTTATAGTATGATTGTTTCTGTCTTTGTTATTATAAACCATGCTACAATGACAGGAACACACCATTTTTGTTTCATTCTCCCCAAAATGTATTATTTTATTTTAAAGCTATTTTAAATTATAGTATAGATTGTTAGGAGATCAAATGCATCAATACTAAAGGAAATCAACCCTGAATATTCATTGGAAGGACAGATGCTGAAACTGAAGCTCCAAAACTTTGGTCATTTGATGGAAAGAGCTAAGTCATTGGAAAAGACCCTGAAGCTGGGAAAAATAGAAGGCAAAAGACGGTGGCAGAGGGTGAGATGGTTAGATAGCACCACTTACGGAATGGTCATGGATTTTAGCAAACTCCAGGTAATAGTGGAGAACAGAGGAGCCTGGGCTTCTGCTTTCTGTGCGGTTACAAAGTGTTGGATATGACTTAGCAACTTAACAGCAAAAACTAATAAATTTATACCAACATTAGTAGTGCTATGCTGTGTTAAGTCTCTTCAGTTGTGTCTGACTCTTTAATGACCCTATAAACTATAGCCTGCCAGAATCCTCTGTCCATAGAATTCTCTAGGCAAGAATACTGGAGTGGGTTGCCATGTCCTCCTCCAAACATTAGTAGGCTACAAACTTATTTGAAAAATCAAAAATAAATTCTAAAAACCTTTTGAAATTATTTTCCCCTTGAAATAGTGGACTAATATATATTTAAAAACATGTCCAATCTCTTTTTCTTACGATGTTTGCACTTCAGTAGGTTCAATTATTCACCTGTGGCTCAACGGCAAGGCCATACCAAGTAAATGATCAGTTCAGTTCAGTTCAGTCACTCAGTCGTGTTCGACTCTTTGCAACTCCATGAATTGCAGCACACCAGGCCTCCCTGTTCATCACCATTTCCCGGAGTTCACTCAGACCCACATCCATTGAGTCTGTGATGCCATCCAGCCATCTCATCCTC
>SJYC01014953.1:0-13152 GCA_006408675.1 Madoqua kirkii
TATGTGAACCGTGAGCTTCCAGATGTTCAAGTTGGTTTTAGAAAAGGCAGAGGAACCAGAGATCAAATTGCCAACATCCGCTGGATCATGGAAAACGCAAGAGAGTTCCAGAAAAACATCTATTTCTGTTTTATTGACTATGCCAAAGCCTTTGACTGTGTGGATCACAATAAACTGTGGAAAATTCTTCAAGAGATGGGAAAACCAGACCACCTGACCTGCCTCTTGAGAAACCTACAGTTAGGTCAGGAAGCAACAGTTAGAACTGGACATGGAACAACAGACTGGTTCCAAATAGGAAAAGGAGTACGTCAAGGCTGTATATTGTTACCCTGCTTATTTAACTTCTATGCAGAGTACATCATGAGAAACCCTGGGCTGGAAGAAGAACAAGCTGGAATCAAGATTGCCAAGAGAAATATTAATCACCTCAGATATGTAGATGACACCACCCTTATGGCAGAAAGTGAAGAGGAACTCAAAAGCCTCTTGGTGAAAGTGAAAGTGGAGAGTGAAAAAGTTGGCTTAAAGCTCAACATTCAGAAAATGAAGATCATGGCAGCTGGTCCCATCGCTTCATGGGAAATAGATGGGGAAACAGTGGAAACAGTGCCAGACTTTATTTTGGGGGGCCCCAAAATGACTGCAGATGGTGATTGCAGCCATGAAATTAAAAGATGCTTAACTCCTTGGAAGGAAAATTATGACCAACCTAGAGAACATATTCAAAAGCAGAGACATTATTTTGTCAACAGCGGTCCGTCTAGTCAAGGCTATGGTTTTTCCAGTGATCATGTATGGATGTGAGAGCTGTACTGTGAGGAAAGGTGAGTGCCGAAGAATTGATGCTTTTGAACAGTGGTGTTGGAGAAAACTCTTGGGAGTCCCTTGGACTGCAGGGAGATCTAACTAGTCCATTCTAAAGGAGATCAGTCCTAAGTGTTCACTGGAAGGACTGATGCTAAAGTTGAAACTCCAGTGCTTTGGCCACCTGATTCGAAGAGTTGACTCTTTGGAAAAGACCCTGATGCTGGGAGGGGTTGTGGGCAGGAGGAGAAGGGGACGATAGAGGATGAGATGGCTGGATGGCATCACTGACTCGATGGACATGAGTTTGAGTAAACTCCAGGAGTTGGTGATGGACAGGGAGGCCTGCCGTGCTACCATTCATGGGGTCACAAGGAGTCGGACATGACTGTGCAACTGATCTGAGCTGAGTGTCCTTAAAAGAGGACAGTGGTAAAAGATGTGTTTGTGTGTGTGTGGTGGGGGTGGGGGCTGAGAGGTAGATAGTGTTGGTGTTAGGTAGGAGACTAAGTAACATCCGTATTGATTGTATCCTTGAAACGATTCCTGGGAGTTGAATTGCATTTTGTCACAAGGTCATAAATAATGCCCCATTAAGTGAAGTTGCTCAGTCATTTCCAACTCTTTGCGACCCCATGGACTGTAGCCCACCATGCTCCTCCATCCATGGAATTTTCTAGGCAAGAGTACTGGAGTGGGTTGCCATTTCCTTCTCCAGGGGATCTTCCCAACCCAGGGATTGAACCCCGGTTTCCCACATTGCCGGCAGACACTTTACCGTCTGAGCCACCAGGAATGTACAATGACCCATTGGTAGCCAGCACTTTATAGAATCAGAAACACCCGTGGGATCACGCTGTGATAAACGTGGCCAACCTGTCTCTTAGCACCTCTTCTCTTCCTTGCAGACCAGGCTGTCTCATAACTTACTTTCTGTTTCTTTTAGGTGAACGGTAGAGCCATTCCAGGGGGAAAAGTTTTCTTATGGGGCCTTTAGAGCAAAGGGATGGAGAAGGCAATGGCACCCCACTCCAGCACTCTTGCCTGGAAAATCCCAGGGACTGCGGAGCGTCGTGGGCTGCCCCGTCCATGGGGTCGCACAGAGTCGGACACGATTGAACGACTTCACTTTCACTTCTCACTTTCATGCATTCGAGAAGGAAATGGCAACCCACTCCAGTGTTCTTGCCTGGAGAATCCCAGGGACGGGGGAGCCTGGTGGGCTTCCATCTGTGGGTTTGCACAGAGTCGGACACAACTGAAGCGACTTAGCAGCAGCAGCAGAGCAAAGGGAATTACTTTAAGCTTGATTCAGTAGGGGTTCCTTGGGTCATTGCTATCTGGTCTGTTAGCTCAAGGACTAGGAAAACTTGTTTTTATTTTGTATAGACAAGAAAAAATAAAGGCATTTGGTGAGATTTTCAAAAAATACTGAAGTTTGTTTTTTTTTTAAACACTGCTATAGATAGGAGAAACTTTTCTGATGTATTTTGATATAGTAGAAATGCAGTGTGTTACACCAGGTTAACTTGTGACTTAGGCTACCCATTTTAGGTTTGTTGCTTGTCTGTCTCCCATTGTACAATGAGAAAAGTAATGTGAAACTTTAGAACTGATCAGGTTAGATTCTAAACTTGAATAGATTATTTTTTTCCAATAGATTCTTAACTTAAAAAAATTACTAAATGATGTATGTTCATGGTACAGAAGGCAAAAGGTGCTTATGGTACAGAAGGCAAAAGGTACACAAGTGATGTCTACAGTGAAAAGTAAATCTTCCTCTCCCTCTTACCTGCCTCCCTCCCTTCAAAGTGGCCCTTACCAGTTTCTTGTAATTAGTGCTGGTGTTAAGTAGAAAATTAAGAAATACCCAGATTGATCTAGTCCTTGATGCAGTTCGCATTAACATATTATACAAATAGTATAGTGTATATATAGTACGGTATATATGTTGTTGTTTAGTCGCTAAGCCATGTCTGAGTCTTTTGTGACACCAGGGACTTTATAGCCCGCCAGGCTCCTCTGTCCATGAAATTCTCCAGGCACGAATACTGGAGTGGGTTACCATTTCCTTCTCCAGGGGATCTTCCCGACCCAGGGATTGAACCCACATCTCCTGCACTGGCAGATGGATTCTATATTCTTGAGCCACCAGGGAAACCCATAGTATATATACTTTTTTTTTTTTTAATGCAGAAAGTAGCATAGTAATCACATTTATACACTTTGCTTTTTTACAGTGAGCAAGTTATCTTGAAGGTTCTATATAATGCTAGTAAATGTAGAACTGCTGAGTTAGTTTTCCTGGCTTCATTGTATTCCATTGAATGGCTGTTTTTACACTTTATTGAACTATTCTCCCTAATGGCCGTGTAATTGTTTTCCATCTTTCTGGTGTTATAAAGAGTGTTCCAGTGAGCTCTTTAAACTTAGATTTATTTAAATGTAAGTTTGGATTCTGCCCACAAGGGAAGATTACAGAAGGAGGTTAGTACTTTCACTGTGGTCTGTAAGGATCAAGTTCAGACTAGGCCTGTTGAAAGTGAGTCTCATTTTGATTATTGAAGGTGAGAAGGTTTGTTATGGTTTCATTGTTTTAAATATGGGCTGGAGTGTTGTTTCTGTAAGAATATCACTGATGGCCTAGTGGGGTCTTCTGATTTACAATTTGCTTTTAATTTTATAGGGAATATAGTTGATGTACAGTGTTGTGTTTCATGTGTACAGCTAAGTGATTGTTATACATGCACATATATCCCTTCTTTTCCATATTCTGTTCTCATATAGGTTATTACAAAATATTGAGTAGAGTTTCCTGTGCTATGCAGTAGGTCCTTGTTGCTAATCTATTTTATATACAGTGAAAGTGAAAGTCACTCAGTCATGTCCAACTCTTTCCGATCCCATGGACTATACAGTCCGTGGAATTCTCCAGGCCAGAATACTGGAGTGGGTAGCCTGTCCCTTCTCCAGTGGATCTTTCTGACCCAGAAATTGAACTGGGGTCTCCTGCAGTGCAGGTGGATTCTTTACCAACTGAGCTATCAGGGAAGCACTTTATATATGATAGTGTTTATATGTTAATCCAGGGATTTACTTTTAAATGAAGACAGTTTGAATTATGTTTCTTCTTGTATTTTCAATTTTTCAAGGCTCTGTCAGTTTTAAAATTTATATCTGTATTGGAATGACAGTATCTGTGAAATTGACATTTTTTTCTGTAAGTAGAAGAGAATTCTTCAAGAGCGAGGAATACCAGACCACCTAACCTGTCTTCTGAGAAATCTGTATGCAGGTCAAGAAGCAACAGTTAGAAGTGGACATGGAAAAACAGACTGCTTCCAAATTGGGAAAGGAGTATGTCAAGGCTGTATATTGTCACCCTGCTTATTTAACTTATATGCAGAGTACATTATGCCAAATAGTGAGCTGGATGAAGCACAAGCTGTAATCGAGATTGCCGGGAGAAACATAATAATCTCAGATATGCAGAGGACACCACCCTTATTGCAGAAAGCGAAGAGGAACTAAGAACCTCTTGATGAAAGCCAAAGAGGAGAGTGAAAAAATTGGCTGAAAACTCAACATTCAGAAAATTAAGATCATTGCATCCAGTCCCATTACTTCATGGCAAATGGATGGAGAAACAGTGAAAACAGTGTCAGACTTTATTTTTTTAGGCTCCAAAATCACTGCAGATGGTGACTGCAGCCATGAAATTGAAAGATGCTTGCTTCTTGGAAGGAAAGTTACGACCAACCTGCTGTGCTAAGTCACTTCAGTTGTGTCCAGCTCTGTGCGACCCCATAGATGGCAGCCCACCAGGCTTCCTCATCCCTAGGATTCTCCAGTCAATAACACTGGAATGGGTTGCCATTTCCTTCTCCAGCGCATGAAAGTGAAAAGGAAAGTGAAGTTACTCAGTCGTGTCCAACTCTTCGCAACCAACCTAGATAGCATTTTAAAAAGCAGAGACATTACTTTGCCAACAAAGTTGTGTTTAGTCAAGGCTATGGTTTTTCTAGTAGTCATGTGTGGATGTGAGAGTTGGACTATAAAGAAAGCTTAGTGCCGAAGAATTGATGCTTTTGAACTGTGGTGTTGGAGAAGACTGTTGAGAGTCCCTTGGACTGCAAGGAGATCCAACCAGTCCATTGTAAAGGAGATCAGTCCTGAGTGTTCATTAGAAGGACTGATATTGAAGCTGAAACTTCAGTACTTTGGCTATCTGATGGAAAGAACTGACTCATTTGAAAAGACCTTGATGCTGGGAATGATTGAAGGTGAAGGGGACGACAGAGGATGAGATGGTTGGATGGCATCACCAACTCAATGGACATGAGTTTGGGTAAACTCTGGAAGTTGGTGATGGACAGGGTGGCCTGGCATGCTGCAGTCCATTGGGTCGCAAAGAGTGAGACATGACTGAGCAACTGAACTGAACTGAGGTGTTTTAAAAGCACTTTTTCATGATCTTAAAATCTTTAGTGACTTCCAGTCTTGTAGAGCCTTCACTTTCGTATAAAGTTCACAAAATATTATCTTTTTTATGTAAAATCTCTTCCTGATATCAGTTTACTGGTATGAATCTCTTTTCCCCTTCTTAGCCATGCTAGTTTTCAAATCTTCCATTTATATTTAAAATAGAAATGGAATGATGGAATGATCAGAGACTTTCACCTTTGTTGTTGTTGTTGTCGTTGTAAATCAGGGTTACAAAGTTTTTATACCTTATCTTTTAACTTAGGAAAACTGAAAAAAAAAAAAAAGTTTTAACTGAGAAATAATACTTTATTGCTTATTTTATACCCCAGGGTATGTGAGAAAGCTGTTTAGGTTAGAGAAATGATTGAGTGATCCTAAATTTGATTTCTCTTGTTGTTTTCAGGAGAGCAACTGGCTTGGCCTGTTAGATGTTGACCAAGTTCTGTGTCCTGTAGATCTCACAGTTCTTTGAGTGCAGGGTCCAAATCAACCTCATTTCTTTTAACCTCACACATACCTTTAACATGTAGGTGCTAAATATGTTGAGTTTATTTCTGCATTTCACATGCCTACCTGCAAAAACAGGAAGACTTTTTAAAAAAGTTGTGTTGTAATTAGACTGAGAATGGATGTTTGGCTGATTTTAAAAATCCAGTTCAGCTGGGGCAAATGGCATGAGGGACTGTGGTTGTATTTTGTCTTATGGCATTTTTTCCTTAATTGACATGATTGGGGTTCCCACTAACTGATTTAGAGCACAAGGAAGGTGAGCCTTTTAAACATCTATTTCATCTCCTTAAAATTTAGTATTCTATCCAGTTTGTTGGAATGTTTTGAATAGGGCTGTTCCACAATACTTAAGGAGGTTAGGATGTTTTGGATAGCTAATTTTTTTTTGTTTTTTTCTGGTTATCTGAAGAAATTAATTACTAGAACAGTTTCATTTTTCAGCACTGTTTTTGTTTTAGTTCTTTGAAAATACATCCCATACTTCCTTGTCTCATTAGACAGGCAGAATGTAACTAAACATAATTTATTCTTTTGTAATGAATCAGGGCTACCATTCATGATACATATTGCATCAGGGTTACCAAAGGGCTGGGTAATGTCAAGGTCAAAGAGAAACCTAAAGAGATCCTAGGGAGTTTCCTTCCTTTGTTTACTCATTTTGAAAACATCATTTGCTGCTTTTAGAAGTAGAGGGACGGATGACCTGGGAAGAGGAATCTGGCACCTCCACCTTCCTGTACACTTAGTGAAGCAAAGATTGGAGTAGTCTGTTCTGTCGTTGGTGTCCATTTTCATTTGCTCTAACTAGAAGTCCTCTGTACAGTTCTGCATCAAGGTCCTTTTGGCTTTTTCAGCTTCTTTGGTTTTAAAAATCATTGGAGCATCAGTAAGGTGGAGTGCCAGGCCAGCTTCTGAGTCGGGGCAGCCCACAGTTTCACTTGGAAGCGTTAGATTTGTTGTTTGGGTGTGAGGTCTTTCTTAGTTACTAAGGAAGTTTTGCGCTTGCTGGTGAAGAAGGCCTTGCGCAGGCGTTGGCGTCTCATGGTTGCAGTTCTCAGCTCCTCCGGCCGGTTTTCTTCTTTCTTCCTGCTTTCTTGATTCTGCTCCCCTCAGATGCCCCAGAAGCTTTCCTTTAAGGCCAGCACCAAGCACAGGTGTCTTTTGTCCCATTGCAGTATATTTGAAAATGTGTATGTTTTTGATTCCTATTCTCCATGATCTTGTAGATTCTTTGTGACCATTCACCCTCTTCTCCATATTTCCTGTTTTTGAACAGAGCAGTGTAGGAAGTTTGGGTGCTGGACTTTTACTGCTCATGATAACTACGTTTTCTGGAAAAGTTTTCTTCTAGACTGTTCAAAATCTTAATGTGAGAATTAATATGCCTCGGAGATACGGTTTTCTAAGGTGTATACAGTTTTACACATACAGTACAGAGTTTACACTCAATTCAGTTACGACTGAAGGGGATGATGGCCTTCTGAAGGGTACACACTAGGACAGGGCTCGGTGAGTTAACCACCAAGCTGGTACCTTCCCTCTCTACTCCTCATCCATACCCCCACCACCCATAAAAACGTGCCTCTTCAGAAGTTACTGATCTTGTACTGGTAGAAAATTGGAAAGATTCAGTCATTAGAAATGTTGGCTGAATTCCCAATAGAAAATTTTTAGAGCTGCATTTATTTTTCAACAAGAGGAAATAAACTTCCTTTCTTTGGTTTCTGTACAGGTTCTAGTGAATACTGCTTGCTGCATTTTGATGTTGGTGGCTAAACTAATCCAGTGTATTGTGTTTGGCCCTCTTCGAGTGAGCGAAAGACAGGTAAGTCCACACAGCAAGGATGCATTCTTGTGACTAGGTTAAAAAAAGAAAACTTTCTTGGGTATAATTTCAAAGTTGCAGAACAGTTACACAAATAGTATGAAGAACTCCCATATAGATTTTATCCAGATTTAGAGTTACTAACATTTTGCCCCATTTGCTCTAACATTCACCTTTTATCTATATATAAATATCTATATCTATTCACCTTTTATCTAGATATGTTTTTCTTCTGATCTGTTTGAGAGTAAACTGGGGACATCGTATAGAACCTCAAATAGTGCAGTATGTTTCCTAAGAGCAAGGACCTTGTCTTATAGCCATAGGACAGTGACCGACACCGGGAAGCTCAGCGCTGGTGAAAGCTCCATGTCTCCACAGTCTGTGTTCAGTGCAGCCAGGTGTCCGAGTATTGTTCTTGATCGCTGTTTCCCCGTGACACTTATGAGGTCATTCTGAGAGAAGCTCCGACGTTTTTTGTTTGAATAATTGTATATATATCATTCTTTAGAATATGGGTACTTTTCCAAAGGAATTTACTGAGAGATTTTAGTTTTTCCCTTTGGAAAGGAATATTAAGATTCCCCATTTTGCAAAGCAGTGTTCAGGTGAGATAGTCTGACATTTGAACATTATTCTCAGAATGTATTATGAGCAGGATGTGCTTTCATTAAAGAGTTAATGCCACGAACGTACTGTGGCATTAGTTAGCAGTTCCCCAAAGGATTTTAGTGGATAGAGTGTAGAATGGTGTGTTTTAAAGTAAGACTTTTGAACTGGCCTTTTAAACGATAACATATGAGCAGGATTATGTTGTCCTTTGTCTTATTCCAGTGGTAAGACACAAAAACCTGTCAATACATTAACAGTACACAGTGACCTCACCCTTTTCAACCCAGATCTCTTGTTATCAAGTCAGCTGAGGTCCTGGGCAGAGTTCAAATGCAGTTACTGTGTGGCTGAGCCCTCGAATGCTGTGAAGAGCAGGGCTGTTTGTTTTCCTCCAATTTTTCATTAGTGAGTATTGAGTACTTTCTGCAAAATATCAACTCCAGAGGTCTCCCAGATGGAATTAATAGAACATAGTTTATTTTGTAGCATACAAAAACTTAAAAAAAAATTTAATTTGTGTATTTGGCTGCACCAGGTCTTATGGCATGTGGGATCTAGTTCCATGAGCAGGAATCAAACTTGGGCCCTCAGCCATTGGACCGCCAGGGAAGTCCCCAAAAGCTTTCTTTGATGCTTCTTCTGTTTTCAAGTAAAACTTTAACTTGTGAGCCAGAAATGAGGCAGGCCAAGCAAGCTATCCAATTGTTGGTGGATTATTCTGGCAGCCATGAGCCTTATGTACCACTTTATGTTTCCTAAAATGTTGAATACCAGTTCAAAACTTACAGAAAACTAACCTTGAAGTGTTACAGGATTTTAAATACCTGGAGGTAATCATAATTGGCACATTTGTCACTCATCTCTTTTTTCTGTATAGATCACGTCTTTCATGTTGTTCTGTGATGACCATTTTTGACCAGAGTCATCCTGTAGTATTTACTAAGCACTGTTTTGAGTTGAAGAAGTAGAGTAAATACTAGGGGCAAAGACATTGAATACCTAAAATGGGACGGATATTAAACTGTTAAGTGGCAGTGTAGAACAAGGATTTTTTTTTTTAATGCACTTAATGCCTACTGTGGCATTTGTCTAAGCACAATATATGTATTAACTTACTTAGTTCCCCTAACTGTTCTATGAGATATATGCTATTGTTATAAGACCTGTCTTATAGATGGGAAACCAAAGCATGGAGATGGTAACCAAAGCTACACAGGAAATAGATGGTGGAACAAAGGTTCAGAACCAGGGCACAGAATGTTCGAGCTTCACCTCAGGCTTCCTGCCCCAGATCTGGAAACAGATGTTCACTAAGGATTCCTAGTTCATTTTATTCTCTGCACAAAGGATGTCTCGGCACAGTACAGTGTTTTAAAGTTCTCAAAATAACTCTTATCTTTAAATAGTCTTGTTATCAATGTGTTCCACATGTGGGTTCAATTATTTCTGTTTTTTTTTTCAATTTTGGCTTTTCTTTCTGTTTAAAATTTTGAATTTGTGAAACATTTACACAGTTTAAAAACTTTATATAAAAGTAACCTTAGAAGTCATGTTTCCATCCTCCTCCACACTCAAGTTCCACCGCCACGCTTGATGGTGCTTTTTAATAACTGTTGGGTTGATGCTCCTCGTTGCCCTTCTTTTTTTTTTTAGGATGGTAAATATTTTTAAAACTGGACATTCCCAGTGTAAGAAAGAGTACAGTGAAGCAGATATACTTATGTCGGCGTGTACATGTATAATTAGAAACCATAACAATATCCATAACCTTTGAATGCTGAAAAAATAGAATCTTGTACAAAGATATTCATTGCAATATTTTTTGAATGTTGAAAAACATTTCAGTGACCATCTGTAACCACTTAAGTGGTCCATTTAGACAGTGTTCATTGGCCTCAATCAGTGTTTTACATTTAGAAAGAAAATTGCATGAAAATGTTAAGGCATCATTTTTGTTTTACCTTTTCTTTGTACTTTTTCATACATAATTGATTATGGCTGGAAAATTAGCATATGTTATTTTTGAATCTGTAGGATGTTTAAAAAAAAGACTGTCTAATCTTTTGTTTTAAGAATTCAGAGAGCAGAAGTAGTAAAAATGATACTTGTAGCTGTCACCATTCTTTTTTATTCTGTGCTTTATTCTGTTATATAACATATATTATTAATATTATACTAAACTAATATTATTCCACTCTTAAATGTCTAAAATTTCATAATTGACTGAGGAATTCAATCCAGAATCTATAGATTACTATAGACATCTATAGATGTCTTACCTTTGTTTTTCACAGGGCTCATTTCTTTCTTTGCGTTTGGTTTTGTCATGGACAAGTGTTAGAAAACAGAGAATAGAATATTCTCTCCTCTTTAAAAGCCAGCTTACTGTCTCTAGAACGGGTTAGGTGTAATGGTACTCACCTTTACAAATATTTTTCTTTTTAGCACCTCAAAGACAAGTTTTGGAATTTTATTTTCTACAAGTTCATTTTCATTTTCGGGGTGCTGAATGTCCAAACAGTGGAAGAAGTGGTCATGTGGTGCCTCTGGTTTGCTGGACTAGTATTTCTGCACCTGATGGTTCAGCTCTGCAAGGACCGGTTTGAATATGTGAGTCTTTACCCAAGCTCTTCTTTTCCTGCTTAGGCATACACGTGGCAGGTCTGAGTGGTCTCATACAAATGAGCCGTGACACGCATGTGCAGGACAGCTCTCCCAGGGAAGGCTCCTGGCTCAGGCACCTCCTGCCTGTTTCTCGAGGAACTTTCCACAGCACCCAAGACATGCAGGGACAGTGTCCCCTCAGGAGGCTTTCTCCCCTCCCCAGTAGTGTTACACAACAGCCCACGTGGGGTCGTTCACCTAACACAAACTGTTTTGATTGCAGTGAAAGGGAAGCTTAAACTGAAAAAATAGCTGGTCTCTTCCAGATGCTTTCTAATCTCCTTCTGTTTTCTCCCTTCTTACTCTGGCCTTTGGGGCTCCTCTTTTTGACTAGTGTATGTTGTTTACATCCCTGGGCCAGCGCTGAGTTAGCTCCCTTTGCTCCCTTGGTCCCTGGAAAAGTGAATCCTTTTCTGTCTGGGTATAAGTTCTGCCTTTTGGCTACAGAGTTGTGCAGGAGAATCTTCATTCCTGAGTGCTCCCTAACTAATCTCATAGATCCAGAGCAAATGGGCCCCCGCCATCCTACTGCTCTGTGAAACCCACCCCACAGTGCTCTTTGCCCCTTTCTTTATGCAGTCTTCATGGACCATGGTGGTCCTTGCACCTCTTTGTGGGTTGATCTCAGTTCCACAGCCTTGAGCTGTTTTCAGAATTCAGCGCCCATCCCGGGCCATGAACAGGTGCTGCTTGTCTCCCCAGCTGCTTTGGTATCTACAGTCTCCTGCTTAGGAGTCACAGCTCCAGACCTCCCTTCTCCAAGCTGTTGCCTCTGCTTGTGTACCGTTAACACAGCACGACGATAGTGGTCCATCTTCACCTGGAGTACACTTCAGTTGTCCCAGCTGTGAACAGGCTAGGAAGATCCCGCCAGCTGACTCTGAGGGGTTAGGGTTAGAGCAAGCTTGAGAAAGAGCACGACAGAGCATGGTGTCCCAGAGTCCTGTTGGAGCCAGAGGGAGAATGGCAGAACTCCGGCAGGTTGCTGCTGGAGGCTTGCAGCCCCACCGGTAGGAGGGCTCTTGAGAATTTGAGATGAAAATATCATGCATATTGTTACGGTCCCTAAATTAAATCGTGAAGATCTCAAGGTATCAGCGCATGCTCATATTGAGGTTGGCTGGAGAATTCTGACCATCTGGTAATGGGATACTTCTCTGTGCAGCCCTCCCAACAAAGACACCGAGATTAACCTTGAGGTTCTCAGTCAGGTTACCCTGCCATGCTGAAGAACAGCTTCTGTCTTCTGTTTCGCCCTTCCAGCTTTCGTTTTCTCCCACCACCCCCATGAGTAGCCATGGCCGAGTCCTGTCGCTCCTGATCGCCATGCTGCTGTCCTGCTGTGGGCTGGCAGTCGTCTGCTGCGTCACAGGCTACACCCACGGGATGCACACCCTGGCGTTCATGGCTGCAGAGGTGAGACACAGACGTAGGCTTCTGCTCTGGTTGTGTTCCCGTGTATTTCCAAGGAAGCTAGAGCGTGGCTGGCAGATTATTTTTCACCCATGATGGATAGCTGGTCTTCATTTTAACAAACATTTTTGGAATTCCTTTGTTTTAGATTGGGTTCTGGTACTAAATGCTTCTATGTATGTTATTTCATGTAATCCTTGCTACAAGCTAGTAAAAAGTACAGTTGACCCTTGAACAACATGTGAACTGTGTGGGTCCACTTATATGTAGATATTTTTCAGGAAGAAATACTACCCGGTCCCTGGGTGGTTGAATCCACAGATGCAGAGGAATTGGATATGGAGGGCCGACAATAAATTAGGCGCTCCTCTGTTGCCCAAGGGTCAGCTGTAATTATTTTTGCCAGCACTTATACATAGTGCTTACTCTATACTGGGGATTGTTGTAAATACCTTACATGCTTGTTTATGAATGGGAAAATGGCATGGAAGCTAAACTGCTAAAAGTTCCAAAGTGGTAAAATTAGCATAATCCAAGGTCTGTGACTTCAAAGTGGGAAAGATTTTCTCTTTAAGAAGCAGTGCTTGGTAACAATAGGGAAATACCCTGTAATTGGTTTGGAGGAGGAAATGGCAACTCACTCCAGTAATCCTGCCTGGGAAATCCCATGGACAGAGGAGCCTGACCTG
This sequence comes from Madoqua kirkii, assembly GCA_006408675.1. Classification (NCBI taxonomy): domain Eukaryota; kingdom Metazoa; phylum Chordata; class Mammalia; order Artiodactyla; family Bovidae; genus Madoqua; species Madoqua kirkii. The sequence goes on from SJYC01014953.1 coordinate 13,006, forward strand.
CTACAGTCCAGGGTGTTGCAAAGAGTTGGACTTGGCTTAGTGACTTAACTACCACCTGTAATTGGTTAGTTTAGATAGGCCATAAATTAAGATTTTACAAAATAATACAATAAATATGGAAACGGTATTCATTATTTTCAGAGAATA
>SJYC01014954.1:0-10193 GCA_006408675.1 Madoqua kirkii
TTGATATTTTGAACTAAATCATGTATTTATAGTGTTTCTCTTCTGTGCAAAATATTTTCTATTTATAAATGAAAGTTTTCTAATCTCTAAGAATGTTTATGTTTAAATCTAGATTAAGAGGAAACTTTTCTTAGCATCAGTTTCTATAATGCAAAATACCATGAAGGTCTTCTTTTGTTATTGATTTCCTGCATTTGGGTTTTCTTATGTGTCAGTGAACAGGGTGCAGAAAGCATTATGCAGCAGGCAGGGACTCGCAGATTGTCTAGGATAGTAGGGTCTAAACCTCAACTTGGGTATATGGTCACCAGGTATTCAGACAGCCTCCTTGGGTTATCAATTACGATGACTCAGTGCTATACAAAACAGAAGTGATTGTCAAACTCAGTGACCTCAAGATTATGGAAGGCATCCCCGGGAGCTAGACAGGTGAGTTGGTTTTCACCTATAAACAGGAAAAGGCTCAATAAAAGTTGAGTTTCTAGGTCATGAGAATATTCCATGCAAATTTGAAGCACATGGACTAAAATGGTTGGTAACTTGCTTTTTTTTTCTTTCAGTTTTAATGATATATACAGTCTGTATAAGTTTAAGGTGTACAACATAATTATGATAATAATTTGTGAAATGATTATTACCACAATAAGTATCCTCTTAATACCCCCAAAATGTTTTTTTCCCTGTGATGAAACTTTTTAGGATGTCCTTTCTTCACAACTTTGAAGTATATGATACAGCGCTATTGCCTGTAGTCATGTTATACGTTACCTCCCCCGTACTTATTTACCTTATAACTGGTAGCTTGTAACTACCATCCTCCAAGTCCCCTTCACCCCCTCAGCCATTGAACAACCTGCTTTTTAATTGAACTGAGAAATGTTTGTCTTTTATCATTTTGCAAAAGTTAATTTGGTCTGAGCAATCCTAAACTTTACTAAAAGGAAAAAATATCTCTCTTTTTTAAAATAGTCTCTTCTTGTGACAGTGAGGACTGCTCATGTGATATTACGGTGAGTAGAAATTTGGGAGGGAGGTGATGGAAGTCTACTCATACAGTTGATTTTCAAATATAACATGTAAAAAATTTGTAAAAATATGACTCTATCCTATTTAAAATAAATTCAATTGTGACAGTAAATCATTAACATGATTCTTCTCTGTTCATGGCAGATACGTAATTCACCTCTGGGACCTCAACCATGAAGGGACATGGGAAGGAAAGGGGACGTATGTCTACTACACAGATTTTGTCATGGAGCTCACTCTCTTGTCCTTGGACCTCATGCACCATATTCACATGTTGGTAAGTTTCCCAGAGGGAGCTCCAGCAGAGAGAGCTAAGGTTTTTAGAATCAGGAACTCTGTTTAGTACAGAGTTTAATAAGTGAAACATTTGTGGATGACCCACTTAAAAGACTATAAAAATGATGCAACTGTGCCCCTCCCCTTTTTTTCTTTCTGGTCAATGGGTGTAAAACAGTGTGGAACAGCTTTGGTGCCCAGCTCAAGAGGTGTTTGTTGTCCTCCCAGGAGACTTAACTCACTCTGCTGACCAAGTCAGTAGATAATTCTTTTAGCTTGGAATTAAGAGAATTCCTCTCCTCATAGATTCTGTGGCTTCTGATATTTAGCAGTTACTTTGTAGGTGGTAAAGGGGACTCCCACAGTATTAGTTGCTTCATGGATGCATAAATGTTCCATCTTTGTAATTAAAAGAAAAGTCTTTATTCTTAATTTCTCCTACTTCATTGTTTGCATTTTACTTTGGTGTGCAAGAAATCACCATGTTGAAAACCTGCTTTCCTAGTTAGCACTTCAGTGATCTCAGAATGGTGAGAATCAACATATTTGATGGGTGATTTGTTTATATAGTAAGCCGGTCAAAGTAGCATTTAAAACTTTGAGAGTTGAACATAGCACACTTCTAAGTGTACTTTTTAAAAATGACTTTGAAAACGTGCTTAAAAAAAAAAGCCTCCCCCTCCAACAAATGTCCAGAGTTAAGTGTAGACTTTTTTTTGTGGTTACTGCTTCTTTATTTGTTCATCATGTATTGGGCATATAGCTTAGGTTTTTGTAGCTGTCGTATTCTGTGCATCTTCCTGTGCTAGCAACATTTCTTCTAAATCATTTTAATACCTTTAAGATAAAAATTCCATGACAGAGGCATGATGATTTAGTTGAAATACATTATACAGCACTGTTATAACTATAGTTATCATGTCATATGTCATACCCCCACTAAGTTTTTATCTTATAACGGAAAGTTTGTACCTTTTGACCACTTTCCTCCTTTGATTCTCTACCCCTAGCCGTTGAACACCCTGCTCCCATAATAAGAGTATTTAGATTTTATTCAGTTGTTTGCCTCTTCACATCTTTATATAATTTTTTGGTCACATATTAGTTTTTTTGAAGTACTTTTTTCCTCTTTTCACTTAAAATAGTATTTACCCATATTGTTAATCTTAAAAATTTATATATACAATATAGTAGGGTATAATTATGATACACGTAATGAGTATATAATATTACATTATGTGAGTTCACAGTATAACCTTTCCCCTGCTGGGCGTTTGGTCTGTTTCCTGATTTTCTGTCTTATAATTGCATGAATGTACATCACTTGGCATAAAGCTTTAAGCTTTCTTGTGAGTTCCTCAGAATAGATGGCTGTGGATGGGATGAGTAGGCCCAAGAGCATGGGCAGTGTTGAGCGCCGTGAGAAGCACCCGCGTTTGCTTCGCCAGTGGCTGCTCCTGCTCACGTGTACCCACGACTCAGACCTTCTGTTGCTGGCCTCGCCTTTAGCGCTAGGCAGTTCACTAGGCAGTTGACCTTTACTGTACGTTTTATTCTCTCTCCCTCTCATCAAGTTGTTTGGCAACATCTGGTTGTCCATGGCCAGCTTGGTCATCTTCATGCAGCTGCGTTACCTGTTCCATGAAGTACAGCGTCGCATCCGCCGACACAAGAACTATTTGCGAGTGGTCGGAAACATGGAAGCCAGGTGAGTCAGCAGGTTGACGCCGCCCATGTTGACACGTTTGAGATCTTTAATAATAACAGATCGCGGGTTATGTCCCTGCTTTTTTCAGCTGTTAATGGAATGGTGAAGAGTGCAAGCTCGGGAGTCAGACTGCCTAGATGCGAAGCCCACTTAGTTACGTGTAATTCTGGACAGTTTACTTGCCTCCCTGTGCCTGGGTTGCTTAAGCCTAGGGATAATAACAATACCTTCCTCCTGGAATGTTGGGTGGATTCAGTGGGATAATGAACATAGTATACTTAGAACAGTACTGGGTAAATATTAGGTTCTTTTATTACACCGTCACCGTTATTTCTATCATCGTTGTTATTAAATGGAAGTCTCCGTGGGCTTCTGCCCTTTTTATTCCTTACACATGCATGCTTACATACACACACAGACACACACAAACACAAGCACACATTCTGTCTCTCACACTCGTATCCTCACTGAGGTGTTCACTTGGCATCTGAGACTAAACCAAGCCTGAAAGGTGTGAGATTAACAGCCATCCTTTTTGTGTCCAGGGGAGCAGTTTGGCTCTCTGAGGTGTTGTAACTCCTCTCATCTATCCCGAAACGTTCGCTCATGTCACCACCGAGGGCCGTCACGCCACGACAGTCGGTTCCTGCGTGTGGGTTTCTTGCTCTGTGATGATCTCTGGAGAGGGCATGGCTGTCATGGTTTGCATGGGTGGAGATTTCATGCTGAACTTGACCCCTCTGTAACTGCTGATAGGAAGGTGAAGCCTGTGCTGCAAGTGGTGCTCAGTGTTTGTGGGACTGACAGAGAGCCCTGCCAGGTGCACTCTGGGATGGTTTTCGTTTCTTTTTCCTTACAGGTTTGCAGTGGCAACCCCAGAGGAGCTGGCTGTCAATAACGATGACTGCGCCATCTGCTGGGACTCCATGCAGGCTGCGAGGAAGCTGCCCTGTGGACATCTTTTCCACAAGTAGGAGCTTTGCAGGGGGCCACATGGGACTGGTGTTCTGTCCAGGTCACGAGAATGCTTCTTGCGCCGGGGCTTAAGACCAACCTTAGCTGAAGAGTGGGCGCATCCCCCCAGACTGGCCACGGTGCTGGTACTGAGTGGGGCGGGGACCCTGGGAGTGTCTGCCTTACTTCTCAGCCTCTTCCCTACATGGCAGGATTGTTCCCCACTCAGTTTGCCATCTCAATTTCTGGATGTGTAAGCTGTCTTCACATTCCTTCTCTGTGTAAGCTCTGAGGTATAACACATAGGCTCCTAAGACTTAAAACAAAGGGGTGCAGGAATCCTCGCTTTCCAATAGCTTATTCTCTTTTCTCACCTTTTTTGGGGTGAGAATATTTATTTGTGCATTTCGCGCATGCCCAGAGCAATATAGAAACACACACCAGGGCAGTGTGATGGGATGGGGATCAGACCAGAGACAGTAAGCAGCCCGGAACTATGACTGTGGCATCAGGGATTACAGAGCCTCCACGGCTGGACCAGATCTGTATGCAGTGCCGTCTCTCCTGTCCCCTGCGAGCCCTTGTCTCTCGCTGTTGCAGTCCTCACCTCTTAATGTTGTTCATTTTTAGAGCTCTCATATGGACTGTGTCTGTTTAACCTAAATCCTAAATTATTTGTAGATTGGATGTTTTTCATGTTGATAGACCTTGAGGTACCTCTTGACCTTTTGTATCTGTGGTCAATCTTGCATATTGAGAATCTTACATCTTTAATCTTCCTTTCTTTAATTTTTATTACCAAATAGATTTTCTTCTCTTTTTTAATGTTAGAAAGACTTTGGAGCTGGAGTATCAATAACTCAACAAATTTATTGAAATTTTTTTTTTAATGTGCTGACTGCTGATTTGGCTTCTGGGAAATAACGTTAAAATGACAGAGGTGGTCTTTGTTTCACAAGGTGTTCAGCCTAATGGAGGAGACAGACATGAATTAAGCAGGAGTGTTTATGAGCATGTAAAGATAAATTGAGACAGGTGCTCTAAAGAAAAGGAACGTGGTCCTTGAGAGCTTGTAACAAAGAATCTGACACCTGCAGAAGGTGACTCCTGACAGTGAGTAGGCGTGAAGGCATCAGAAGAAGGGATCAGGTGGAAGAGCCTTTGAGGCAGAGGGAACATTACTGAAGCAAAAGGGAGTATCCAAGGAATGAAAGAGAATCTGTGTGGCAGGAGCTCAGAATGTCAGAGGGGGCAGTGGTGGTTGCTGAGGCAGAAGACACAGGCTTGAGTCACCTTGCAGGGACCTGAGGGCCGTGGAAGGTTTTAAAGTAGGGGATCGGGATCAGATACGCAGATGGAAAGGTCAGGAAGGCCAGGTAGTAAGGGCTGCTGGGGTTCGGACGGGTGCCGAGAGGTGTGAGAGCTAGAGCAGTGGAAGAAGAGCAGGAGGCGGGTGGACAGGCGTGAGGAGGAGCGGGAGGAGCGTGGTGCAGACTGGCTGTGAGAGAGTGCGGAACGCAAGGTGTCGAGGATTCCTCTAGTTCTGCAGCTGAGCGACTGGATGGATGGTGGTGCTGACTGATGAGACTGGAAGACCAGAGACACGTGCATTTCTCAAAAACTTTCAGATAGTTCCTAAGGAGCTTGGAGAAAGTTTGGAAGAATAACTCAAAAGAGTATATTTCACTCCAGAAGAAATGTTTTCAAGCATTTAATTAGATTAATTTTAGGATTTACTTTTTTTCATTGAGGCACAATTCATATAGCATACAATCAGCCATCCTGAAGTAATACAGTTCAGTGGCATTTAGTGTACTCACAGTAAGTTCAAAACCTGCTCATCACCCCAGAGTAACCCCCATATCCCTTACAGAAAGTCACTCCCCATTCCTTCCTCTCCACATTACCTCGCAGCCAGTAATCCGCTCCCTGTCTCTGTGGGCTTGCCTTTTCTGGAAAGTCCTTATGAAAGGAATCATACAATATGTGACTTCTTGTGACTGCCTTCTTTTACTAAGCATAAAAATTTCAAAGTCATCCAAGTTGTAGCATATTTCTGTACCGTCATTCCTTTTTATGACTGAGTTAAACATTTTTATAATATTGAACGATCTGTTTATTCATTCGTCCATTGATGGACCCTCCATTCTTCCACTTTTTAGCTATTCCAAATGATGCTGCTGTTAATATAAACATTTGTGAACAGATATCTGTATCTGTTGGAGTACCTGTTTTTAATTCTTTTCAGTATATATTTAGGAGTGAAATTGCTGAGTCATAGGGTAATTCTATGTTTAACTCCTTGAAGAACCACCAGATTTTCCCACAGCAGCTGCACCATTTTACATCCTATCAGCAATGTATGAGGGTTCCAGTTTCTTCAGATCTTCAACATACTTACTGTTTTCTGTTATTTCTTATTATAGCTATTTTAGTTGGTAGGAAGTGGTATCTCATTATGGTGAGTTTTTTTTTTAATGATAGTTCTCAAATGTGATGTTTTTGTTGTGGTAAAATATGTATGAAGTAAAAGTGTTAGTTGCTCAGTTGTGTCCAACTCTTTGTGACCTCATGGATTGTAGCCCACTAGGCTCCTCTGTCCGTGGAATTCTCCAGATAAGAATCCTGGAGTGGGTGGCCATTCTCTTCTCCAGGGGATCTTCTTGAGCTAGGGATTGAACCCAGGTCTCTGGCACTGCAGGCAGATACTTACCATCTGAGCCACCAGGGAAACCCTTGAGAATGTTTACATAACGTAAATTTTACCATTTAAGCATTTTTAAGTGTACCAGTTCAGTGACACTGAGTACATGCGCATTGTCGGACAACCTTTACCACCATCCATCTCCAGAACATTTTCATCTTCCCAGACTGAAACTCTATACCCATCAAGCAGTAACTCTATAGTCTCCCCTTCTCCTTGGTCCTTGGCAACTACCTTTCTATTTTCTGTCAGCTATCACACAATAGCACATTGTACAATATTTGTCCTTTTATGTCTGGCTTTTTTCACTTAGCGTAATGGCAGAAAGTGAAGAGGAACTAAAAAAAGCCTCTTGATGAATGTGAAAGTGGAGTGAAAAAGTTGGCTTAAAGCTCAACATTCAGAAAACTAAGATCATGGCATCTGGTCCCATCACTTCATGGGAAATAGATGGGGAAACAGTGTCTGAGTTTATTTTGGGGGGCTCCAAAATCACTGCATATGGTGATTGCAGCCATGAAATTAAAAGACGCTTACCCCTTGGAAGAAAAGTTATGACCAACCTAGATAGCATATTCAAAAGCAGAGATACTACTTTGCCAACAAAGGTCCATCTAGTCAAGGCTATGGTTTTTCCAGTGGTCATATAAGGATATGAGAGTTGGACTGTGAAGAAAGCTGAGTGCCGAAGAATTGATGCTTTTGAATTGTGGTGTTGGAGAAGACTCTGAGAGTCCCTTGGACTGCAAGGAGATCCAACCAGTCCATTCTAAAGGAGATCAGTCCTGGGTGTTCATTGGAAGGACTGCTGCTAAAGCTGAAACTCCAATACTTAGGCCACCTGATTCGAAGAGTTGACTTATTGGAAAAGACTCTGATGCTGGGAGGGATTGGAGGCAGGAGGAGAAGGGGACGACAGAGGATGAGATGGCTGGATGGTATCACTGACTCTGTGCACATGAGTTTGGTTGGACTCTGAGAGTTGGTGATGGACAGGGAGGCCTGGCGTGCTGCGATTCATGGGGTCACAGAGTTGGACACGACTGAGTGACTGAACTGAATGTCTTCAAGGTTCATCCATGATGTAACGTGTCAGAATTTCCTGCCTTTCTAAAGCTGAACAATATTCCATTGTGTGTGTGTATCACATTGTGTTTCTCCATTCATCTGTCAAGAGACATTAGGTGGTTTCTGCCTTCTCAGGCTACCATGAATAATGCTGCTGCGAACCTGCGGGTACACATTTCTTTTCAAGACCCTGCTTTCAGTTCTTTAGGGTATATACCCAGATCCATGGATCTGTGATAATTCTGGATCATGTGATAATTCTGTGTTTTTGAGGAACTATCGCACTGTTTTCTATAGCTAGTATACCTGTTTACATTTTACATTAGATAATAGCCATCTTAAAGGTTGTAAAGTGGTTTCTCATTGTGGTTTGATTTGCATTTCATTTCTTTATTAACCAGTGATGCTGATCATTGTTTCACATGCTTGTTGGTACATTTGTGCATTCTCTTTGGAGAATGTCTGTTGGAGTCAGATTATCCTATTTTATTTGGGTTGTTTTTCTTTCTGTTGATGAGTTGTAAGAGTTCTTCATGTTTTCTGGATACTAAGGCAATGGCACCCCACTCCCGTACTCTTGCCTGGAAACTCCCATGGACGGAGGAGCCTGGTAGGCTGCAGTCTTATTTTATTTTATTTTATTTTATTTATTTTATTTATTTTATTTATCTTATCTTATTTTGGACTTTTTGGTAGCTCCTGTCTTCGTTCCTGGCTAGAACAAGACACCTCCTGCCCCACATGCAGGATGTCTCTTAACATTGCTGACAATAATCGTGTCCGGGAAGACCATCCAGGAGAGAACCTGGATGAGAACTTGGTTCCTGTGGCGGCAGCCGAAGGCAGACCTCGCTTAAACCAGCACAATCACTTCTTCCACTTCGATGGTTAGTTGGTTTCAACCTCTAAAACGCCCCCGCAGGGTTGTTTCATTATAACTTGTCCTGTGCGAGCTAGTTTAATAATGTATTTCAGTTTGGATTGACAGTGTTCAGTAAGTATGGATAACACTGAGTTGTTAGTCTGTCCCAGGCACTTTGCTAGATTCTATGTGAATTGGGGGAGGAAGCGGGTGCAGGGAGGTGAGTAGTTACAGTTGAATCAGCATGCCTGCAGGAGTGAGCTTAATCACTTTAATAGTTAACCATTGCTAATAATTTATTACATTGGTATAATACTTAAGCATATAATGAAGGGTCACTAAGTAGTCGTTCCAGGAGTACTAAGAGGAGAATCAGAGCCGGAAGCCTCTTGCTTTGCCCATGAGATATGAATGTTCAGTCTTCCAGAATGTTGGAAAGAGTTGTACTCATGATAAAACCACACTTAAAATTCTAAGGTCATGGGCACCATATCAGGAACTGGTTTATCATCCCTTAATTCACATTACATTGGCCCGTTGCTGATTTTCATCAGTTTCAATACCACTAAATGCTGAGTTCATATTTCCTACTCTAAAGTAGGTATCCCTAGACTATTTGTTTAGAAGGATTGCTCTTCCTGTCTCTGATTTGAGTTTCCAAGGGTGGGGCACAGCAGGAGTGGCAACACATTGAAATCCCTGATAGGAAGGACCAGAGGAGCGGAGTCCATCTCTGGAAGAGGGGATGGTGACCGCCTGGCTGGCTGAGCAGGTGTAGAGGGGCTGCCTTGTGCCTGCTAATTAAGACCTCTTCCTTGTCAGACTTCTGAAATAGACAAGCGGATCTTGGACATGGGTTCTGGCTATATAAGCTATTTTTTATGAATTATTACTGAAAACCTAGTCCAAATTGATAAAGGCAACTTTATCTCTCCTAGTAAGTACATGAAATAGGTATCCAGCTTTTTCTTGGGCACAAACTGTCCAGGCAAGACTTTTGAGTGGCCCTTGAGCTTGTTTCACATCGCTGGTCTCTGAGTATACCCATTTCTGCCACAGGTGTCTGCATTGGGCTAATTTATATAATGTATCATAATTCTAGCTTATAATATTGTATCCTATAAAAATCTAAGGCTAACTTAACCAGTAACTTTATTGTAATTAAAACAAAGATTTTCTTCTCTAGTGTGTACACATTATGTCATCAAGTATTTTTAACTGATAAATTCCATTTTCACTTAACTTATTTTACATAATAGGCTTATTTCCTTAACTTCTTTTACATAATAGGCTCAACTCTAATAAGGTGATATCTAGTTGAATTTTATTAGTTGACTTTTGTCTATTTTGTGATAACTTTTTTGATAACTTACTTGAGTCTGTTAATTTGTTGCATTCCCCTGTTAGAGCATAAAATAGAGGCTAATTTAGGCTTTCAAATGAACATTTCTTCTACATTCTTCTAGGTAATATCAGTGATATTTGATAATCAAATAAGATTTTCAGAGGTAAATGATGTTAATGAATAAAACAGAGCATAGAACTACAGTTTATACTAATTGCTGTCAAAACCCGGATGGGCTCTGTTTCAGAGC
>SJYC01014955.1:0-16810 GCA_006408675.1 Madoqua kirkii
TCCCGTACTCTTGCCTGGAAACTCCCATGGACGGAGGAGCCTGGTAGGCTGCAGTCTTATTTTATTTTATTTTATTTTATTTATTTTATTTATTTTATTTATCTTATCTTATTTTGGACTTTTTGGTAGCTCCTGTCTTCGTTCCTGGCTAGAACAAGACACCTCCTGCCCCACATGCAGGATGTCTCTTAACATTGCTGACAATAATCGTGTCCGGGAAGACCATCCAGGAGAGAACCTGGATGAGAACTTGGTTCCTGTGGCGGCAGCCGAAGGCAGACCTCGCTTAAACCAGCACAATCACTTCTTCCACTTCGATGGTTAGTTGGTTTCAACCTCTAAAACGCCCCCGCAGGGTTGTTTTCATTATAACTTGTCCTGTGCGAGCTAGTTTAATAATGTATTTCAGTTTGGATTGACAGTGTTCAGTAAGTATGGATAACACTGAGTTGTTAGTCTGTCCCAGGCACTTTGCTAGATTCTATGTGAATTGGGGGAGGAAGCGGGTGCAGGGAGGTGAGTAGTTACAGTTGAATCAGCATGCCTGCAGGAGTGAGCTTAATCACTTTAATAGTTAACCATTGCTAATAATTTATTACATTGGTATAATACTTAAGCATATAATGAAGGGTCACTAAGTAGTCGTTCCAGGAGTACTAAGAGGAGAATCAGAGCCGGAAGCCTCTTGCTTTGCCCATGAGATATGAATGTTCAGTCTTCCAGAATGTTGGAAAGAGTTGTACTCATGATAAAACCACACTTAAAATTCTAAGGTCATGGGCACCATATCAGGAACTGGTTTATCATCCCTTAATTCACATTACATTGGCCCGTTGCTGATTTTCATCAGTTTCAATACCACTAAATGCTGAGTTCATATTTCCTACTCTAAAGTAGGTATCCCTAGACTATTTGTTTAGAAGGATTGCTCTTCCTGTCTCTGATTTGAGTTTCCAAGGGTGGGGCACAGCAGGAGTGGCAACACATTGAAATCCCTGATAGGAAGGACCAGAGGAGCGGAGTCCATCTCTGGAAGAGGGGATGGTGACCGCCTGGCTGGCTGAGCAGGTGTAGAGGGGCTGCCTTGTGCCTGCTAATTAAGACCTCTTCCTTGTCAGACTTCTGAAATAGACAAGCGGATCTTGGACATGGGTTCTGGCTATATAAGCTATTTTTTATGAATTATTACTGAAAACCTAGTCCAAATTGATAAAGGCAACTTTATCTCTCCTAGTAAGTACATGAAATAGGTATCCAGCTTTTTCTTGGGCACAAACTATCCAGGCAAGACTTTTGAGTGGCCCTTGAGCTTGTTTCACATCGCTGGCCTCAGTGCTCCTTTGTGAAGGAGAGGGAGATCCTCCTTCAATGCGTGGCTTGATATGGGGCTGTTTTAGTGCCAACACCCATGATCTTATAGCTTAGGATCCCCTTCTGTAGGGCGACGACCGCAGCAGCATTCTCGGTACCCTTAGTCCAGCAGCCTGTGTTGTAGTGCTGTGGGAGAAGCATTTTGAATGAGAAAAATAAAGTCTTTAAGCCAGATTTATTAAGTAGAAGCTACTTCATGAAAATGATGTCCCCCAATGAGTAGTGTTTATGAGTAGTGTGAAGAGAAGAGTGAAAGGTCAGCTCTTGTAGCAGCTTTGCAGCCCTGAGCACCTTCCTGACAGTGTGGGCTGTGGGAGGGAGGTGTGTTGTGTGGGTCCAGGGCCACTGGGGCGAGGGCAAGCCCGGTGGTGAAGTGTCCTGGAACCTGACTGTGTGGCTTCAGGTCCTGGCCACCGTAACTAGACGCTGGATCATGGACACATTCTGAGTGCCTTGGGAACCAACAGGAGAACTGGAGTCAAATCCCTGAGAAGAGTAAAATAGGAATAATAATAATAAACCCAGGTGGGGTTTTAGTGAGAATTGACACTTGGTCAGAGGCCTGGTATAAAGGAAGCCCCAGCTAGTAGTGACACTCACATGGTAGCTAACGTGAGGAGGGAGGCGTTTCAAACCTGTGCTGGATTCTCATTTGTTTCAGGGTCCCGGATCGCGAGTTGGCTGCCGAGTTTCTCAGTCGAAGTGATGCACACCACCAACATTCTAGGCATTGCACAGGCAAGCAACTCCCAGCTCAACGCAATGGTAAGGAGTGCTCACTGCTTTCAGAAAGAGCTTGTCAATCAGGAGGGAAGGAGAAGCTGCAGAGCGTGTGCCGTGTGCGTGACCCAGGTGGTCTCACTCTGCTCTGGCAAAACGACAGGGTTTTCAGGGGCATCCTATTCATCGGGACCACTCCAATTCCCGTGTTCTAAAATTGAACCTGACTGACTTACCTAAAGGGAAGGAGTGGAGACACAGGTGCAGAGGGAGAGGTTGGGCCGAAAGGGGAGAGCAGCATCAGCACGTGTGCGCTGAGAGGTGCGAGGTGGAGAGCTGCCGAGAAGTTGCTGTGCAGCTCAGCGGCCCAGTGCAGCGCCCTGTGAGGACCCGAGGGGGGGCGGGAGGAGCGGAAGGAGGCTAGGAGAGGAGCGTGCATGTGTGATTATGGCTGATTTACCCGGCTGTATGGCAGAAACCAACATGACGCTGTAAAAACGTTAAAACACAATTTAAATAATTACCAAGAGAAAAAATTGAAACTGGTTTGGAAGCAAGCCTTCATTTTACTGATGTGGCAGATAATGTGACCTTTTCTGAGCACTGCTAGGGGCACTCCTGTATCTTCGCTAGTCTTGGGGCACCTCTTAATGTTCACCACAAGTATTTGGGGAGTTACTGACTTGAGTGAATGTGATTTTTGTTAAAAATTGTAGTAGGCCTACCAAATGTGTTATTTTGACTTCATCTCCTCCCTTCCCCAAATAAATAACTGAGTATACATTCACACACACCCTTATACATGCACATACGGCTGTGGACATAAGTGTGTGTGTTTATATACAGAAACACGTACACCGTGAGATGTTGAGGCATGCTTTTGGCTCATTCAAGGATATTGTCCAAATACTTCAAGATTCTGTGTATTTTCTAAAGCTTTGTCATTTGATCTTCACTGATTCACCAGTGTTGAAATGTAATGTTCATTATGATGATAAATGCAAGAGTCTTAAAAATGTAAACTGTGTTATTCCTGCCCGAATAGGGCCTCTGGTTGAATGGGCAGGCCTGGCCAGTACTTTAGAAAATCATTGGTTCATTTGTTTGTCCATTAACTTATCTTAGTGTATTTATTCTGCAAATGTGTAGTGAAAGCCTGTTCCCAAGATGGGCTCTGTGCCGTGTCAACAGATTGCGTCGCACCTGGAGTGTCAACGGGGTGGACAGGGGTCCTGCGCTCAGGAAGTGTGACGTCTTCATGGAGGGAGAGAGGGAGACCAACTGTAAACACAGACAGACAAGGTCATTGCCAATGGGGGTGAGGGCTTTGCAGGCTGCAGGGCAGGTAATGTGGAGTGGTGAGCACAGACTGTTCTAGAAGAGACATTCAGAGAAGACTCAAGAGGTGATATTTAAGCTGAGACAGGAAGGGGGAAGACGAGACAGTGGAAACAGTAGGTGCCATGGCCATGAGGTGAGAATGTTCTGGAAACTAAGGAAGTGATTGTAGTTGGAGTGTGTAAGTCGAAACCAAGACTGTGACATAATCAAGGTTGCAGAGCAGGTCGTGTGGGGATGTGTAGGCCACAGTCCAGTTTGGATTCTGTAATGAAAGTGTCAGTGGGCCATTCGGGGCTTTTTTTTTCCTCCCCCAGGTGACTGTGACTGACGGGACTGTTAGCAGAAAATAATTTACTTCTGAGAGAATGACATTTATGGGGCGGAAATGGAACCAGTAAGACCAGTGAGGAGGCTGTTGCAATAGTTCAGGCAAAAAAGGATGGTGGCTTGGACCAGGGTGTTGGAAATTAAGATGAAAAGAAATGGCAGATTGAAGGCTTTTTGAAAATGAACTGATAGGTCTTGACAGTGCCTTTGGTTTGGATGTAGGGTAGTGGGTCGAGGGGAGTGTTGGTTTTCAGTTAAGCAACTGAGCAGACAGTTGTACCAGGTATTGAGATGGGCAGGACTGAGGGAGGAGCAGATGGAGGACAGGACCGCGGCCTCCTGTTTGGCTGGGGACGTTGGGGTGTCTGTGAGTCAGCCAAGTAGAGATGTCATGTAGACATCAAGAAAGAGATGCAGTTGGAGAGACATTTGGGAGCTTTAAGTCGTAGGGGACTGGATCACTTCAGGGAAAAGAAGGTGGCTCACGAAGAGAAGAGGGCTCAGGCTGAGGTCTGGCAGAGAGAGAGGAGCTGTGAAACCCCAGGAGAAGAGGCAGGTCGGGCGTGTGGTAATTCCTAGCAGATGAAGTCAGAGGTGCCTCTTGAGTGTGGCAGAGTGGAGGTGGTTATCAGCTGGAGAGGAACAAGCAGTTTCCATGGCTTGAGGGGTTGAATTCTAGATTGTTGGGTTGGAAAATGAGTGGGAGCGGGAGACACTCAGTAGCTGGCAGTGTGTTACAAGATGGTACAAAGAAGTAAGGTGGTCGCTTAATAGGGGTGTGCCATCAGAGGAGTTTTGGTTGATTTTTTTTTTCTTTAAGATTTTTGAGCAGGCCATTGATCCACAAATTTCAGAACCTGTAGGGAATTTCCCTGGCGGTTCAGTGGTTAAGACTCCATGCTCCCACTTCCACTGCAGGGGGCATAGGTTCCATCCCTGGTCAGTGAAATAAGATCCCCCATGCTTTGATCCATGACCAGAAACACCCCCAAAATCAAAACCAGAACCTACAGAGAGTATCTGGTGAAGTCACATTCCCGCCCTTGCCTCCGTCTGCCCAGACTCCCTCCTCTCACGGAATAACAATTTTGATCAGTTTTTTCTGTGTTGTATTCTCTCACAGTGTTTACATACACATAGAAGCAAGTGCTAAGTATGTATTCTTTTTCTTTTCCCCACGGGTCATCTTTTTTCTTCTTCTACTTTTTGTTGTTTGTTGTTCAGCTGCTCAGTCGTGTCTGATTCTCTGCAACCCCATGAACTGCAGCATACCAGGCTTCCCTGTTCTTCAGTACCTATTGGAGTTTGCTCAAACTCATATCCATTGAGTTGGTGATGCATCCAACCGTCTCATCCTCTGTTGCCTCCTTCTCCTCATGCCCTGAATCTTTCCCAGCGTCAGTCTTTTCCAGTGCGTCACATACCATACACTTTAAGTGTACAGTTCAATGGTGTTAAGTATATTCATGTTTGTATGCAGCTCTTACCACCATCCATTTCCAGAACTCTTCATCTTGCAAAACTGAACGCTAACCCAATAAGCAGGAACTCCCCATTTCCTCCTTCCTAGCCCCTGGCAACCACCATTCTCCTTTCTTTCTCTATGAATTTGACTTTAGGGACCTCATTTAAGCAGAATCATAAATTTTTTTTTGGTGACTGGCTTATTGTACTAAGCTTTATGTTCTCAAGGTTCAGCTGTGGTGTAGCATATGTTAGAGTTTCCTTCCTTCTTAAGGCTGAATAAATATCCGCTTGTATGGACAGACCACACTTGGCTTATCCATTCCTGTCAGTGGACACTGGAGTTGCTTCCGTGCTTTAGCTGTCGTGAGTAATGGGACTCTGAATATGGGTGTACAGATATCTCTTTGAGACCCTGCTCTTAGTTCTTTTCTGTACCCAAGAGTCTTTTTAAAAAGATCCTGAAGCATGCTTGGTGTGCAAATAGGAATGATCACTAGACGGGGAGAGATTGATGGTACAGAACAAAGTTAACTGAAGGCACAGTTCTTGAGGTGGATGGGCTGGGCGCCAGAGCCAGGAGCAAGGCATTCATTCAACCTGGTTGGGGGAGGGATGGACATGGCTGCGGGCATGTCATTTTGAGATACAGTTTTTTTAAAAAAGGCATGGCTCACAGTAACCATTTAGGTAGACGCAACCTATGTGTCCATAAGAGATGAATGGATTATGAAAATTGTGTCACAATAGGACACAATGGGAGTATGATTCAGCCAGCCAGAAACTTTGAGAATATTGTGCTAAGTGAAATCAACTAGTTACAAAAAAAACGACAAATATTGCGTGATTCCACTCACTTGAGGTATCTAAATTACTCAGACTCTTAGAAACAGGAAGTAGAATGGCTGCCTGGGGAAGGGGCAGTGAGGAGTTGCC
Organism: Madoqua kirkii; assembly: GCA_006408675.1. Lineage (NCBI taxonomy): Eukaryota > Metazoa > Chordata > Mammalia > Artiodactyla > Bovidae > Madoqua > Madoqua kirkii. The sequence goes on from SJYC01014955.1 coordinate 6,160, forward strand.
CGTAAGTGGGTGTTAGAGCTGTGGTTTTGCCAAGATGAAGGTATTCTGGGGATGTCTTGCATGGCAGTGTGTGTGTAGTTAACACTGCTGTACACTTAAAAATGGTTAAGATGGGCGATTGTATATGATTTTGACCATGAAAAAAAAAAGGGCCAGGCTTCCCGCTGGCTTCTGCTCTCAGTGAAGCACTCAGCCAGGTCAGCAGCAGAGAGAGAGAGAGTGATGTCGTGAGAGCAGACGCCTGGAAATGTGACCGCCCCGATGCTCTGCGTGGGTACTTTAGGCTCAGTCATATATTGAAACTCTTGAGGCTGATCAACTCACCTGCTCCCTTAAAAAAGTCAGAATCCATGGGCGCATTAACCTCCCAGGAATGAGAATTACCTTGGAGTTGATGCGTTTAGAATTCTAAACAGACAGGTTCTGGTGTTCTTCCTCCCCATCCACAGTGGATTGGAATAGTCTATTTTTAGCACAACTAATTACTGGCACAGTATAGTTTTTATAAAGATCTAGTATATAGTTTGCTGCATTTTCTGGGAGAAATGCTTTGGACTGACTTTATTTGGGAAACGAAGGGGGAGTTGTTTATGAATAGAGAAGAATGTTATTTGGTTATCCAGGTTGTTGTGGACTGTTATCAACTCATGTTCATGGAAACAATATAGGGATCCCAGGATAGCAGAGCGCCAGGTCCTTCTGTGCTAGACACGTGTCTTACCCTCTCTGCCCCAACAGTGACCCAAGCAAAGCTTTAAGCAGGTTTCACCCTGGTCTTTCCTCTCTCCATCTGACGTTGAGACATATTCCCCCCCTTTACAGTTACGACAACACGGTCCTCTCCCAACAGTAGACTGTCTTGTGTCCCCGAAGCAATTCTATTTTTCCTCCTCATTTTTCCTTTTGGTCATTGGGAGTTTTTCCACGTATAAAACCCTGAATATAAGTATTTGTGAAATAAATATACATGCATGAGAAAAAAATCTGGAGCTGCTCAAATGAAAGTACAGGTGGTGGCGTGCAAGATCTCTGCCTGCTCCCCTCTGTGCATGTGACCACCTAGAGCCCTGATGGCGTCTGTGACATCTCTAGAGCACAGGTTGAGAACTTCAGCTCTGGAGCAGTATTAGCAGTTACGTTCTTTAGAATCTTACCTGCACTGCACCCCACCCCTGCTGCCGCCCCTGCTGGCCCAAGTGTAACTTACATACAGTAAGGTCAGAGTTTTTAGTAACCATCTCTATGAGTTTTGTCAGACCCATTCAGTAGTGTAACCAGCACCATAATCAAAATACAGGGCAGCTCCATTCCCCCTCCCCTCAGATTCCATTAGTGCCCCTTTGTAATCAATCACTTCTGCTTCCACCCCCAGCCTCTCGGAACCACCTATAAGTTTTCTACCCTTATAATTTTGCTTATTCTGGAATGTCACATAAATGGAATCCTTAGACTGTAAAGAATCTGCCTGCAATGTGGGAGACCCAGGTTTGATCCCTGGGTTGGGAAGATTCCCCTGGAGAAGGGTAATGGCAACCCATTCCCGTATTCTTGCCTGAAGAATCCCAGGAAAAGAGGAACCTGACAGGCTAGAGTCTGTGGGGTCGCAAAGAGTCGGACATGACTGAGCAATTAACACTTTCACTGTTGTATAGTACATAGCCTTTTGAGTGGAACATTTTTCACAAACACATTTGAATTTCATCTGTTGTTCCTTCTAGGAATATATAACTTAAAGAAGAATATGTTTGTATACCTGTTACTGAGCTTTTCTTTTTTTTTTTGGTGCCAAAACCCAGGATTGAATAAAATGAATACTTTTTAAAGCTAGAATATTCTAACTCAGTCTGCCTCAGGGGCATATTTCTGTGCTTTTCTAATCCAGTCTGCCTCAGGGGCATATTTCTATGCTTCTTTTATTTGGAGCCGGTGCCGTCACCAAGTTTCCTGTCTGGCTTCTGGAGAAGTCCTGAGTGTGAGGGAGATCTGCAGCATGGCAGTGGCCCCCATCCTTGTGTTTTCACGGCAGGTCACCGAGCTCAGTGCCCAGAGCCTGCCTCACCCCGTGACCTCAGGGAGTAACTGTTGAGGGTGACCACCTCCGTGGCCTCTTTGTATCCCTGCAGGCTCATCAGATTCAAGAGATGTTTCCCCAGGTGCCATACCACCTGGTGCTGCAAGACCTCCAGCTGACGCGCTCGGTTGAAATAACCACAGACAACATTCTGGAAGGACGGATTCAAGTTCCTTTTCCCACACAGGTAAACTGAGTTTCAGACATGACAAGTGAATTCTGTCCTCACCAAGGTTTAATCTTCTAAACTAACTTTTTAGTTACTTAACAGCTGAGTATCATTTATGACTTGGTGAAGGGTTTCTGTGAATTCCCTAACTTTCCAAATTATGATTGAGAACAGACTCATCCAGGAGGCTTGGCTGAAGATAAGGACACAAATATTTGGCTGATTTTTTATGCAGATGTATACCCAAACCAGTTTGCCCTCACCAGCCCAGGAGGTCATAGTATCAGTTCACTTTTCGACAAGAATTGGCAGTCTTTTTCTAGCAGATTGAAGTATTTTAGGCCTTGCAAGCCATGCATTAACTGTTGTAACTTCTTAATTCCATGCTGCAGTGTTAAAGTAGCCGTGGACAATATGGAAATGAATGTACATGACTGTGTTCCAGTAAAACTTTATTTACAGAAACCTCTGGAGTAACTTGTCCTATAGGCTGCAGTGTGCCAACCCTGACCATGGGAGAAAGCACCCTCAGCTGGCTTTGCACATCAGTGTGGCTTTCCTCTGGGTATAGTTCCTCTCTGTGTGAGGCTCGTATTTTTCACTTTTTAAAAAAAGGTCCTGTCTACTGGCCCATCATAAAAGCTCTTTGATGGGTACAAGAGGTATTGACATTTTAAAGACAAGCTTTCTGGCAGGACCAAGCAATGAATATGTGATTAGAGTATCGTAAGAGCTTCCCAAGTGGCTCAGTGGTAAAGAATCCACCTGCCAGTGCAGGAGATGTGTGTTGGATCCCTGGGTCAGGAAGATCCCCTGGAGGAGGAAACAGCAACCCACTCCAATATTCTTGCCTAGAGAATCCCATGGCTAGAGGAGCCTGGCAGGCTATAGTCTATGGGGTCACAAAGAGTCAGACACGACTAAGTGACTGAGCCACATGCAGGCTATCAAATACCAGGAAATTACTCAGTTTTGATATGCCAAAACATGGAACTCTGTTAGTAAAAATCTTAAAATGTGAGAATCTTTGAAGAGGGCATAAGCCTGGAATTGGTGGTTGAAGAGGTATTAGAGGTGGCTCTGTGTTCCTTACCTGTAGAAACTGGCTGTTGCTCTGGGAGCGGACACTGAGAAGGATTTGGATGCCAGTAGTTAATTTGAGAAGTGTCCTGGGAACCATGCAGTACTTTCCTGGTGGCTCAGATGGTAAAGAATCTGCCTGCAGTGCAGGAGACCCGGGTCAGTCCCTGGGTTGGAAAGATACCCTGGAGGAGGCAATGGCTGCCCACTCCAGTATTCTTGCCTGGAGAATCCCATAGACATAGGAGCCTGGTGGACTGTAGTCCATTGGATCATTAAGTGGGACATGACTGAGTGACTAACATTTTCTGGGAACCATGGGAAGGAGTCTAGGAAACACAGGCAGCAGGTGGGACTGTGTGGTGGGTTAAGGACTTGTTGTCCAGCAGGTCAGCATCGTGGGTGTCTAGAGCTCGAGGCCACTGGAGGCTTCTGGGATCCAGTGTAGAATGCACGTGCCTCCTGAGGGGAGAGGAGCCAGGGTGTTATACACCAGTTCCCGTCAGTTGTCGGCAGAGGGCCTCCTCTGAGGAGCACGGAGATCCCTCACACAGCCAGAGTGAGTCCTTGGGCGATGAAATATAGAAACCAGCCAGCCGGCACCGCAGGGACAGAGCTGCAGGGACGAGGGCAGGATCCCGAGGTGTCTGCCGTGTCAGCCAGGGTCTCAGCCTGGCTGAGCGTGAGGACAGCGGCACCCAGTTGATAGCACTTTGAGGTGGATGAGAGACAGTGTGCCTGTCCTCCTGTTGCGTTTTGCTGTTGTTGTGCAGTTATTATTACTGAAAGGAAAATTAAACATTGAAGACTCTTGGACTTAGCCTCGGACTCCTTTGTCAGGTCACTAACCCAGCATCCTCGTGTCTTGGATGCCGGGGGTTGGTTGGACTCAGCCTGTTGGGGCTGCAGCTCCTCCCCCACCCCAGGGCCCCCTGTCCTGTTCCTTGAGTTCAGAGCGGCTCTGCATTGTCTGTGCTGCTGTGTCTCTTTCAGCGATCAGAGAGCATGAGGCCCGCGCTGAACAGCCCCGTGGAAAGGCCAAACGGCGAGCAGGAGGACGGAGAAGCTTCTGTTCAGGTAAGGCCTTGTGCCCTAGAGAGCGTGGAGGAGTGAAAGGTTGTTGCTATATTTGGCTGATTTTTTATGCAGATGTATACCCCAAACCAGTTTGCCCTCACCAGCCCAGGAGGTCATAGTATCAGTTCACTTTTCGACAAGAATTGGCAGTCTTTTTCTAGCAGATTGAAGTATTTTAGGCCTTGCAAGCCATGCATTAACTGTTGTAACTTCTTAATTCCATGCTGCAGTGTTAAAGTAGCCGTGGACAATATGGAAATGAATGTACATGACTGTGTTCCAGTAAAACTTTATTTACAGAAACCTCTGGAGTAACTTGTCCTATAGGCTGCAGTGTGCCAACCCTGACCATGGGAGAAAGCACCCTCAGCTGGCTTTGCACATCAGTGTGGCTTTCCTCTGGGTATAGTTCCTCTCTGTGTGAGGCTCGTATTTTTCACTTTTTAAAAAAAGGTCCTGTCTACTGGCCCATCATAAAAGCTCTTTGATGGGTACAAGAGGTATTGACATTTTAAAGACAAGCTTTCTGGCAGGACCAAGCAATGAATATGTGATTAGAGTATCGTAAGAGCTTCCCAAGTGGCTCAGTGGTAAAGAATCCACCTGCCAGTGCAGGAGATGTGTGTTGGATCCCTGGGTCAGGAAGATCCCCTGGAGGAGGAAACAGCAACCCACTCCAATATTCTTGCCTAGAGAATCCCATGGCTAGAGGAGCCTGGCAGGCTGTAGTCTATGGGGTCACAAAGAGTCAGACACGACTAAGTGACTGAGCCACATGCAGGCTATCAAATACCAGGAAATTACTCAGTTTTGATATGCCAAAACATGGAACTCTGTTAGTAAAAATCTTAAAATGTGAGAATCTTTGAAGAGGGCATAAGCCTGGAATTGGTGGTTGAAGAGGTATTAGAGGTGGCTCTGTGTTCCTTACCTGTAGAAACTGGCTGTTGCTCTGGGAGCGGACACTGAGAAGGATTTGGATGCCAGTAGTTAATTTGAGAAGTGTCCTGGGAACCATGCAGTACTTTCCTGGTGGCTCAGATGGTAAAGAATCTGCCTGCAGTGCAGGAGACCCGGGTTCAGTCCCTGGGTTGGAAAGATACCCTGGAGGAGGCAATGGCTGCCCACTCCAGTATTCTTGCCTGGAGAATCCCATAGACATAGGAGCCTGGTGGACTGTAGTCCATTGGATCATTAAGTGGGACATGACTGAGTGACTAACATTTTCTGGGAACCATGGGAAGGAGTCTAGGAAACACAGGCAGCAGGTGGGACTGTGTGGTGGGTTAAGGACTTGTTGTCCAGCAGGTCAGCATCGTGGGTGTCTAGAGCTCGAGGCCACTGGAGGCTTCTGGGATCCAGTGTAGAATGCACGTGCCTCCTGAGGGGAGAGGAGCCAGGGTGTTATACACCAGTTCCCGTCAGTTGTCGGCAGAGGGCCTCCTCTGAGGAGCACGGAGATCCCTCACACAGCCAGAGTGAGTCCTTGGGCGATGAAATATAGAAACCAGCCAGCCGGCACCGCAGGGACAGAGCTGCAGGGACGAGGGCAGGATCCCGAGGTGTCTGCCGTGTCAGCCAGGGTCTCAGCCTGGCTGAGCGTGAGGACAGCGGCACCCAGTTGATAGCACTTTGAGGTGGATGAGAGACAGTGTGCCTGTCCTCCTGTTGCGTTTTGCTGTTGTTGTGCAGTTATTATTACTGAAAGGAAAATTAAACATTGAAGACTCTTGGACTTAGCCTCGGACTCCTTTGTCAGGTCACTAACCCAGCATCCTCGTGTCTTGGATGCCGGGGGTTGGTTGGACTCAGCCTGTTGGGGCTGCAGCTCCTCCCCCACCCCAGGGCCCCCTGTCCTGTTCCTTGAGTTCAGAGCGGCTCTGCATTGTCTGTGCTGCTGTGTCTCTTTCAGCGATCAGAGAGCATGAGGCCCGCGCTGAACAGCCCCGTGGAAAGGCCAAACGGCGAGCAGGAGGACGGAGAAGCTTCTGTTCAGGTAAGGCCTTGTGCCCTAGAGAGCGTGGAGGAGTGAAAGGTTGTTGCTGAATTACGACGCCGGGATTCTTGGCCCCCGGAGGAGAAGAATTCGATCCGGGGCCAGAGACAGGCTTGATTGCTCAGAGCTTCTGTGTAACAAAGTTTTATTAAAGTATAAAGGAGATAGAGAAAGCTTCTGACATAGGCATCAGAAGAGGGCAGAAAGAGTACCCCCTTGCTAGTCTTTAGCTGAATGTTATATAGTCACCAGCAGTCTGTTAATGAAAGAAAGGAATGTCTCAAAACTTAGAATGCCACCAGGCCCCTCACCCATAGGATGTATTTTGGGATAATCTTGGCTCCAAATGGTTTATCTTGGGCCATAAAAGGATTAACTTGAATCGTGAAGAAGGGCAAAGCACCATACAAATAGTTTCATTTACATAGAGGAACAATATCAGAGTATAACATACTGGTTTATCAAGTAGGTTCTGAGCCCAAAAGGTGGACCGACTTGAAGACAGAGTTTGGGGTAAATGCATAGTACATTAGCATAGCATAAGATAAACATTTCCATAAGAAAAGGCAATGGTTAACTTCAAGTGAAACCTGGTGTCATTATGGCAACACAGAATTTTAAGAGAAAGTGACAGTGAAGTTGCTCAGTTGTGTTTAACTCTTAGCGACCCCATGGACTGCAGCCTACCAGGCTCCTCCGCCCATGGGATTTTCCAGGCAAGAGTACTGGAGTGGGGTGCCATTGCCTTCTCCGATGTTTTATAGTATACTCATTTCTAATTAACCTCCTTTTAAATGTGTTTCCTCCTGCCGCTTAAGAGAGATAAAATGTCTGACACTTGCAGGTTATTTCCTCCATTTGGAGACCCCTGGCCTTCCTGCCTGTTGCCCTCTGAGGAGTGGGGAGGGGCGCCTGGCGGTGGGCTTCGTGCGATTCTATGTTGGTGTGATAGCGCTCGAGTAGTGAGCAGGCCGTACGCCAGTCCTGTCTCAGCATGTGAGGCTAATAAACCTCACTGTGCCCGGGTGTGGCCGGCAGCCCACTCCCTGGGGACTGTCCTCAGGAGCTGGAGGAGAAAGTGGCCATGCTTTCCTGGCCGGGCCTGCCACCATGAACTTGAGTGTAGCACTAGGAAGGGTGCGGAGGGGCTGGGCCCAGGACTCAGGGTGACCACGCGGACCCCACTCTCCAGAGCCGAGGTCATCAGGTTACTCTCCCCTACCCCTCTCTTGTTGAGCTCAGCATTTGCAGGAACTTCCACACATTTCACAAAGAGGAGACCCCCGGGGTAGAGGGAAGCATGGTTATCTTGGGAACCAGATCTGTCTAGATAACCACTCTGGGTGACCTGAGGTGAAGTGCCCCCAACCGAAAACAGCTCCCTTGTCCAGTGTGCAGGGCAGAGGTGCCTCCACCCCGAGCTCTTCACCCCACAGCCTGGGGGTGCCAGTTCACATCCGTTTTCTGTAATTCCCATTTGCTTATTGATGACTGTACTTGCTGGAAACTTTCTTAAGGGACTGAAAACCCCCAAGCAACCCTGTCTTTGCATTTCCTTGTGTGTGTGAGATGTGTGGGGCTCCCCACACAGGGAAGGGGTCCGAGGACGGCATCGCCTTCCCTCCAGTGGGAGTCAGGGCTCTTTGGAAGCAGCTGCTTTTATCTCACATGTCTTTCCCTACAAACAGGAAATACTAAAAACTCCTAAGACTTCTTCAGATCTCTTGCTGAGTTCAAATGTTCATATCTGGATCTGTAGCTGGGTTGTGCAGTATTTGTAAAATAGTGTCTGGCTTCTGAAGAAGAGGATCATTACCTTTCCAGTTTTTGTAGCTGGCTTAGCTCTGATTTAGATGCTGGGCTTACTGGGTGGCCTTGTGGGTACAGCACATTCAATTTCTGTCTTGATTTCCCAACTTTCTTTTCAGAGTGAGCCTGAAGGTTTCTGACTTTTTTTTTAATGTAGTGAAATTAAAGTACTTGTTTCACAAAGAAGCTTGCTATGTTCTCAGGAAGTAATAAGTTCTTGGAAAATAGACAGTCATTTAATAAACACCTCGATTTAGCCCAGTCAACAGATCAGCTCTGCCCATAATTCAAGGCCTTCCCTCTGCCCAAGCTCAGGCCTGCATGGATCAGGATTGGAGGCTTGTGGAGGCCTGAGGGTGGGCTTCCATGCCCTTCCTTCCATCTCTACCTCCACCTCCACTCATCGGCTCTTCTTCCCAACTCCTCTAGGATCAGACTCAGGAGGAGAGAGGGTTAGGATGGGCCATGTACCCCAGGGTGTGTGTGTATGTTACAGCTGTTATTTTAGAGATTTCTGTCCTGTCTAGCACCAGAAACCTTGAGTATTCTTCCTTTGAACTTAGACTGTCTTTCAACAGCCAGCGCTTATTTCATGGGGCCCCCTCACCCCTTCCAGTGGTCCTCTTGGGCAGTCTTTCAGCAGCCTTGGGCTGGATCCTCCTGTAGGACCCATGTCTCCTCCCCAGAGCGCACACAGCGGTGCCTTAGAGTTGGCGGACCTTGTTCCCATCGAAGCCTTTTCAAAATTTGCTACAGGCCGGTTTCCTCCTGCTAGGTCTCTCAGGTGTGTGAGTCACCACCGGCCCCTACGTCCTCCAGCGCCTAGGGCATGTAAGTCAGGCCCCGGGATTCTCTTGACGCTCCTCCCTGGCTCATCTGAGAAGCTGGAGAAGCGCTCCCACCAGAAACTCTTAAAAATAGGCTTCTCAGCCACTTGCTCCTCAACTGTGTCTTTGCCTTGGGCTGATGCTGGCCAGCCTGGGTCTGGAAGCACGAGCAACACAGATGGCCCCTAACCGAGCCTGTGGGGGCCTTGGGCATTGTCTTGGCCTTCACAGCTGCAGCTGTAATGGAGAGAGCCCCATTATTACATCCTGTGACTCAAGCACAGTATCTCATGTCTGTTTTAAAAAAGATACTAAGAATTTACCCTTCTTATCTGCCTAGCTGTTCTCAGAGTCAAATGAGGGCATAAAATGTGTGCAGTACATGTGGTAAGGCTTGTTGAAATTTTAGAGCCATAAGTAGTGAACAGAAAATTCCCAGAATGCAAATTAGTAGTTGACTTATGTGTCTTCCGAGAGTAAGTTTCGAGGTGCTTCTGTTTTCCATATGGTAATCCTTCACTTACTCCCCAGTGTTGAACATGCCATGGTGAGTCAGGCCCTGCCCATCAGGAACCCATGTCTGCTGACATGTGTTTGTCGGTCCCTGCCTGGCAGCCTGTCTCCTTTGGGGTCTAGAAGAGCATCACGAGGGGCTCCGGTCAGGTGGGGAACTGGACTGCTCACGGAAACCCCTTGCTTCCTTGTGTCCAGACCGAGCGGGTGCCGCTGGACCTCAGTCCTCGGCTGGAGGAGGCACTGGACTTCGGCGAGCTGGAGGTGGAGCCCAGTGAGGGGGAGGACTTTGAGGCCCGGGGCAGCCGCTTCTCCAAGTCTGCGGACGAGAGGCAGCGCATGCTGGTGCAACGCAAGGATGACCTCCTGCAGCAGGCGCGGAGGTGAGCGGGCCCGCAGTGCCGCTGTGGGGCACCTCCGTCCAACCCCGAGGCCTTAGAGCCCTTGCCATAGATGCCAGCGTTGGAGCACTAGCGCCTGTCACCTGCAGTTTCCAATTTCAAATCTACTGAAAAGCCAGAGAATCTGGTAATACTGGGCCACCCGACGACCTCTGGCCAGCGCTGCCCGTGTCCCCTGTGGGCGCTTTCACCCACACTCCCGTGGTCAGCACTTCTGTGCCAGCGTGTTCTGGACCCTTTATGTCAGCTACTTTCTCATTCTCTTAACTCTAAGAGGGAGCATGGTGATTATCCCCATTAAACAGACTCAAAGCTGAAGAAACCAAGGCCTTGAGGGCCTCATGCCGGCCTGGTATCCAGCTCCCGAGTCCTCCATCTTGGCCACTCTGCACGGCCAGCCTCAGAACATGGCTACACCCCTGCAAGCCCCAGCCCCGGGTGGGGGCAGCCAGAGGGAGAGTGTTCCCGTGACTTGGCAGGCACTGGGCAGTTTAACATTTGGTGACAGGGCTGGTGTGTTGTTCCCGTGGGTGGGTTTGGTGCCCAGCGCCAGCCTGGTGAGTAGGGACTTCACCTACTCACTGTGTGTTCGGGGGGTGGTGGGGGGGTGGAGGAGAGGGAGGGGCTGAGCAGCCTCCACTGCAGAGACCTTCCACCCCCCTGTTCAGGGCGGGGTGTCTTGTTTACAGGGTGGTGCTGAGTGACAGC
>SJYC01014956.1:36-31538 GCA_006408675.1 Madoqua kirkii
GTGGGGGGGTGGAGGAGAGGGAGGGGCTGAGCAGCCTCCACTGCAGAGACCTTCCACCCCCCTGTTCAGGGCGGGGTGTCTTGTTTACAGGGTGGTGCTGAGTGACAGCTTCGTGGCCATGCCAGGGAAGGGGGAATTACGGAAGCACATGTGTATTTCTGTGTGCCTGCCTCCCAGAGCTCCCTGGGTCCCTCACTTGGACCTTTGGTTTTTGGTAGGCGTTTCTTGAACAGAAGTTCTGAAGATGACACGGCCTCAGAGAGCTGCCTCCCCTCAGAAGGGACGACCTCTGACCCTGTGACCTTGCGTCGAAGGATGCTGGCTGCTGCGGCCGAGAGGAGACTTCAGAAGCAGCAGACCTCCTAGCGCTTCCTTGCCTTCCTCAGCTGCCTCCGCCCGAGCCGCGTGCCCGGCCTGCTGAAGAGGCCTGTCCCCAGTTGTGCCCGCTCTGTGAAGAAGCGGGCTTGACTGCCTCACCGCTGTATAAAGCATGTGGTCTTAATAGTGTTTGGACAGCTGACAGATTTAATCCTTTTTTGTAATACTTTCTATGTGACATTTCTCTTCCCTTAGAAACACTGCACATTTTAACTCTAGGCATGATCTCTTCTGCATTGACTGGACTTTGGAGGGGTGGGGAGGATCAAGAGGAGGTGGGCAACCAAAGACCTGAAGCAGGCAACGTCCATGACTGCCTTATGCAGAAGTCGTAACAGATGCCGGTGTCCTTAGCTCCAAATGTGGCAGGAAGTGTGTGTGCAGCAGATGGGGGCTGGAGGCAGGGGATCCAAACAAAGCAGTGTGGAGATGGCCAGCCAGAGTCTTGACTCCACACCGCTGGGTAATTTCTGTTGTCTAGCTGCTGTTCTTAGTGAGGAGGCATTCAGAATGTCACAGAGTGAGGCCAGAGCTGTGGGCTTCTGGACCCCGGGGCCGGTGGGACATCATGGAAAAAACCGTGTTTGGTTCGATACCTGGAGCAGAGCAGGGAAAGCCCAGGGATGTGGTGTGAGGAGGTGACAGTTGTGTCCTAGGACATCTGGGACTTTCCAAGCCCCCTGTCCAGAGCTGGCTTTACTTCCGTTAATGCTGGTGCTCCTCCATCTATGAGTACACCCTGCGTGTCCATCCTCTCCTCTCTGTATTTCATTGTCCCCTGCCCACCTGCCCCCAGACACGGGGAAGGTCAGCACTGACAGGGTTAAGCAGCAAGCTTTGGTTCATGGTTTTAATTCCTTGGTAAAGTCAATTAGGCAATGCCAAAGGCTGTGGGTTTGGTCTTTGGGGATGGGAGAGTACTTCTTGGAGGGCTTCATTGAAGAAATAAATGATACCTTTTGTAGCTTTCTTCCCTGGAGCCCTTCATTTTCATAACTGTGTTGGTTAAAAGGTGAGGTGTTGCCTCCACCTGCCTTGGAGCAGACCCAGATGTGAACTTTTTCAAATCCTCGACAAATTTCACTTGAAGGGTTTGAAACACGCAATCATAGCTTACATGGTTCAGTTTTATGTCCTACTGGATTAGGGTTTTTTTTTTTTTTTTAATGTTTGAAAGCATAGTTTTATGGTAGTCATTTTGGGAAGAATCCAGTATTACCGAAAATTGGCAAAGTTAGATGTATTTTACATAAAGTTTTTAGGGTGTTGAGAAGTAACTGAAAATAGAGCGATGAGTACGTGTTCAGGCTGAGATAATTTATTTCAATAAATCTTTCAAAAGCCTTATCTTGAAATGCTGTTAGTAAATTTCTGTGATTTTTTTTCTTTTAAAATTTGTTTTGCTGAGAGCATAGCTATTTGTTTTTACTGTAAAACAACAACAACAACAATAATAATAAAAAGCAAACTGTCCTAGTGTGGTGGTGTATGTGGCTTGGAGCTGAGGTAGTTTTCTTCAGAAGTGCAGGAATTAGACCGTGTTTTGATTTTGTGTGTTCTGTTTTGGTTGGTGGGTTTTTCTTTATAATTTTGCATGTGTGTGATGTGCACCTTTAAAGATGATACCAATTCCGTGTGTTCTTATGTTTCAGATGTGTGAAAGAATGTTTTGGAGTCAATTTTAGAGGGTCCTGAGACAGTGGAATACAACAATGTGACAGTGATCACAGGAGGGACATGCCTTTAAAGCGACCCCAAAGAGAAGTCCTAAACTCACCCTCAGACTTTACACCTGCATAGGGAAGGCTCTGTGCACTCACTGTCTCTTAGCTTCTGCACCTGCTGGGGGTATCTGGGACAGACTGAAGGCAAGGGCAGGATGCTCGGCCAGCCCCCAGTTCCATGGGGTGGCCCCCGCCCCCAGCCCCCTGGCCGTGCCAGCTTCTCCAGTGGAGGCCAGGCAGCTGGTTCAGGTGTGTAAACCGAGGGCGTTTGGGTGCTCTGTGAATGGTGGTGGAGGTGCCCTTGCCCTCTCTGGGCTCTTCTGGAAGTGGTCTCCCTCACTCCCTTCATTTTCTTTTGACTCTTTTGACATCTTGGGTTCCCGGTTTGGTTTTCCCCACTCTGATTTTGAGGCCTTTATGTACTGTAGAGACCCATGATCTTTGTGGACATTCTAGTTCTCTTGATGTGGATTCTGGGTGTGCAGGTGGCCGCATGGACCTAGCTTCCCACTTGAGCTGGGTAGACCGTGTGCTCTTCGATCTTTGGCCAGCAGACGTGGTCCTCTGTGGCTAAAGCTGAGAGCTCTGTGGAGCAGGGCCTCGCATGCACAAGCAGCCCTGGCTCTGCTGCCCAGCTAGGTCAAGGGACAACTCAGCCTGCCTGCCTCTGGACACCTTCATCTCCCGTCTCCTCACCCCTTCTTTTTCTTAGGAGTGGTCTGAACCTGACTGCACACTAGAGTCACTTGCGGAGCATCTGGAAACCATGACGCATAGGCTCCACCCCCACGTGTCTTGTTCTAATAATTGGTCTCTCCCTGCACCCTTTCCTAGCAGAATGCTTCTGGATTCCATTTTAAGTAAGGGCAAAGAAACGTCTGTTTTTGGCTACAGAATTCACAAGCAAATTGGGCAAGAACCCTGTTACTCTATGGCTCCTTTTTTGAGAAATTCAGGTGATGCCACATGTAGAAATCATGGTATCCTGCAGCCTTTCATCTGTAACCCCCTCAAACCTGTGTCCTGAAGTCAGGCTGCTTCTCAGTCAAGTCCTGAGAGCTCAGGGACTGAGATGGTGCGCCTCCTTCTGCAGATGAGGGGAGGGGAGGGAAGCTGGTGGGAAAAGCCCTGGGGGAGGGCCGGGCCTGGCTGGCTCACCAGCAGGCTTGTCCTGGCTAAGGAGCTCCTGGATCCATTCTTTGTAACAGAAGGGGACTAGCCTCTTATTACTCCGTGATCTCTGCAGCAGTATTAGCCCCTACCCGCCATCCTCACCAGATTTAAAAGCCCACTGGCAGTGCCAGGGAGAGGCCTTCCTGGGATGCTGATGTGTGGATTCCACTTAACTGACTGCACCCAGCCCCTGCCATCTCCTGGGGGGAGCACCTGACTGCTTGGCTACTAAGTGATCCAAGGCCCTGACGCAAGGATTTTGCTGAGCTGTGTTCCCTCCAGGTCCCAGCCTCAACTGACTTGCAGTTCAACTGCAGCAGAAACGTGGCGACCCAGGGGACTCGAGAACCGACGCCATGCACCAGGCTGTGCTGGTCTCAGTTGTCTTGTGTGTTTGGCCTGCTGGGGACTGCTGGCATTCAGCTGCAACAGGGGAGGCTTTTCAAGACACCTGAGTGAGTGCACATGACCCTTTGGGTGCAGAGGGCTGGGGCAGTTTGGCCTCATCCTTGGACTACCCATTATGGTGCAGTGGAGCCCCTGGGTATAGGATCACGTATTAGCAGGAACCTGCCCTTCCAGTGAGGGGCTGCTGGGCCAGGAGGAAGGGGGTGCCGCAGGCTAGACTGGCCCATTCCTCTACCCGCCCTGCTCCCAGGTGGCTGCGCTCAGCCGGTTCCCCCTTGATGGCAACACTGGCACAGGCGTGGAGAAGGTCCAGGATGAAGGGTCCTTAATCCGGCACTCACAGCCCTATGCACCAGCCTCCCAATGTCTGTGGCCCAGTCAAGTCCCTCCTTCCCTTTCCTGTCAGAATGAAGCCCGAGGGGGAGACAGGAATACAGACAAACATTCTCTTTATTGAGCTACACATGAATTTTCCATTAGTCAGAGAAGTAGACTGGCAGTGTGTAAGATATCACAGAAACCTCACCGATTGGGAATAGAAAGGCTTAGAAAGACCCGTGGGCTTTTTTTTTCTTTTTTTCCTTTTTTTTTCCAAGTTTTTTTTGTTTTTTTTTTCTGCATTTTAAATTTTTTGTGTTTTGTCTTTTTGCCTCTTTATCTGAAATGGCTGTGACTGGTCTTCTTCAGCAAATATTGTCTTAAAAGTGAACCGTGAAGAGGTTTGGGGTTTGGATACTAGTCAAAGTAGAAATGACATTGGACTGATCATGAGAACTGTGGCTTTCATGTAAACATTACATTCCATCTTTTTTTTTGTGTGTTTGGCCTGCTGGGGACTGCTGGCATTCAGCTGCAACAGGGGAGGCTTTTCAAGACACCTGAGTGAGTGCACATGACCCTTTGGGTGCAGAGGGCTGGGGCAGTTTGGCCTCATCCTTGGACTACCCATTATGGTGCAGTGGAGCCCCTGGGTATAGGATCACGTATTAGCAGGAAACCTGCCCTTCCAGTGAGGGGCTGCTGGGCCAGGAGGAAGGGGGTGCCGCAGGCTAGACTGGCCCATTCCTCTACCCGCCCTGCTCCCAGGTGGCTGCGCTCAGCCGGTTCCCCCTTGATGGCAACACTGGCACAGGCGTGGAGAAGGTCCAGGATGAAGGGTCCTTAATCCGGCACTCACAGCCCTATGCACCAGCCTCCCAATGTCTGTGGCCCAGTCAAGTCCCTCCTTCCCTTTCCTGTCAGAATGAAGCCCGAGGGGGAGACAGGAATACAGACAAACATTCTCTTTATTGAGCTACACATGAATTTTCCATTAGTCAGAGAAGTAGACTGGCAGTGTGTAAGATATCACAGAAACCTCACCGATTGGGAATAGAAAGGCTTAGAAAGACCCGTGGGCTTTTTTTTTCTTTTTTTCCTTTTTTTTTCCAAGTTTTTTTTGTTTTTTTTTTCTGCATTTTAAATTTTTTGTGTTTTGTCTTTTTGCCTCTTTATCTGAAATGGCTGTGACTGGTCTTCTTCAGCAAATATTGTCTTAAAAGTGAACCGTGAAGAGGTTTGGGGTTTGGATACTAGTCAAAGTAGAAATGACATTGGACTGATCATGAGAACTGTGGCTTTCATGTAAACATTACATTCCATCTTTTTTTTTAATTCTTTTTTTTTTTCCATCTTGTGGTATTTAAAAATTTTTGTTTTTTTATCTGCAGCACAAACATCCCCACATGAGAAAGAGCGAACACAGGTCACTGAAACAAAGGAAAAGGTGGAGGGGTGTGCGCGTACACGCGCACACACACGCACGCGTGCGCGCGTGCACACACACACACACACACACACACACACACACACACGGAGCATCCATCTGAGAGACGAGAAGCAAAAATGTCAGCAGGAAAAACCACAACCCGGTTCCCAAAGACTACGAAAGCTGATCTGGTGTGTAATACATAGTGCTCATCAGAACAAAAAAAACCCAAAACCTAAAACAACTAAAAAAAAAGAGAAAGGGACTCTGTAGGAAGGGAATGAGGGGGAAACTGTTTTCTGTTGGGCTCTTTATGTATATGTTCTGTATCCTTTGGGGGCAGCTACTGGCCAGTGAGAGCTGTGCTTTATCTGTACAAACCCCGAGTGAGCGTGTGGTCTGAGGGGCTCGGGGCTGGGCGGGGGGTGCTGTGGGCGTGGAGGCTGCATTGGGAAAGCAGGGCCTGAGCACACACCCGGGAACCAGGCCCAGGGTGTGGACAGGTGGCACCTCTGCAGGTGGGGTGGGGTGGGCGAGGCTGCAGGTGTGTATGTTTATTTCACAAAGGAAGAAAAAAAAGATGGATGAGATGGTGAGTTTTCCTTTATCCTCTTTTTTTTTTAACACTACAAAGCACGTGAGAAATGTTCTTCCTTTCCTTTCAAATTCTAAATGTAA
Organism: Madoqua kirkii; assembly: GCA_006408675.1. Taxonomy (NCBI): domain Eukaryota; kingdom Metazoa; phylum Chordata; class Mammalia; order Artiodactyla; family Bovidae; genus Madoqua; species Madoqua kirkii. The sequence goes on from SJYC01014956.1 coordinate 6,145, forward strand.
AGAGTCAAACTAAAACCGGATTCTACAGCATTCTAGAGAAATACACAGCCGTCAGTCACTCTGGGTCGTAGGTTAGACAGGGGGCTTGATACAGAAAGGCTGTGTGTCTTACAAAGGCCAAAAGGTCATGCTACCAGGAGATCGTCAACAGCAAAGAGTCCGTGAAGCAGTCTGTAGAGAGAGAGACAAGGGGTCCAGTCGGACCATTTTCCTTGATTTAGAACACCAACCAACCAACCGACCGAAAAACCCTCCAGCGTGTTTAATGATGGGGGTGGGGGCAGGATAGGGCAGCATTGCAGGGAGATCCGGAACCCAGGGGAAGCCTTGCCCGGGGCCCCCGGGAGGCCTCGCCCCAGGGACCCTGCCCCGGCCCTCTTGGAGGGGGAGCCTGAGGAGCGGCTTCAGCTCTGCCGGTGGCCCTGTGCTGTGGCTGCCCCGTCCCTCAGCTGCAGGCGGGAAGCAGACCAAGTCTCCCTTTTCTCTGACTCTTGCCTTGTAAACATGAATAAAGAAAACTCAGGAGACAGCGGATTGATCGGATCAATGATTCTTCTAAATTCTTGAAGTTAACAACCTCCGCCACCCAAAAGAGAAGCATCCTTAAGTTTTCTCTTGTTGCAAAGTATGGGGCAGGGAGATGTTTGGGGTGCTGGCCATTTTTAAAAAACAGTTTTGGAATTCACACACGTGCAGGACAGAACCGAGAGCACGCAGCCCGGGTGGGTGGCGGCAGAGGGAAGCTGGACCGCGGCCAGGGCGCTCCTCGCCCTCCCCGCTCACAGAAGTGGGTCTCAGAGTGTGAAAGCGTGTGGCTGATCTTAAAAGGAGGACTCCCAAATCAGGACTTGGACCGCAGTGCAGTCTGTGTGTGTACGCCATGAGTGCACGCTCAGGTGCTGTCCCAGGAAACTGATGAGCAATGGAATGGTGGTCAGTTCTGTCTGAAGCTCTTTCTAGTACAGACTAAAAAAACTTTAATATATATTTGTCTCTATATATAAGGTTTGTTATGCCTTTTTGGAATTTGTTTACCAACTTGCATTTGTTAGGGGAGGTGGGCAGGGTGTGTGTGTATGTGTGCAAGCTTTTCTGAGTGCTGGAATCATTACCAAATAGGTTGCTATACAGGACAAGAGGTCAGTACAAGCCGCAGCCCCGGAGGTTGTTGGCAATGATGATGTCGGTGACGGCGTCGAATACCACCTGGATATTATTCGTGTCTGTGGCACAAGTCATGTGACAATAAATTTCTTTGTTGGGTGAGCGGTTTTTGCTTTCAAATTGTGCTTGGATGTAGGCGGCGGCATCTTCATAGGTGTTGGAGCCTGTAAGGAGACAGAGCAAGGGGTGGGGAGAGGCCCTGGTGAGAGTGGGCTTGGGGGTGGGTGGGCTGGAGACTCAGCCGTGACCTTCTCCAGGAGGCTGCCTGGGGCCCTCCTCCCAGGCAGAGTCACAGCTCACGTTATGAGCCACATACAGCTGAGCGATCGCCTGGCTTTCCCAGGTCTTTCCCTCTGTGTTCACAAGTGGTCCCCCCACGGGCCCTGGGTGGACAGTGGCCACAGGCTAGCCCTCCGCCCTCTAGAGGAGCGCACTGAGGCCGGCGGGTCAGCCCTTCACAGCGCTCAGCCCTGGTCCAAACCAGGCCTGCTGCTGTGCCTGCAGGCGTTTTGGGTGGGGTGGCGGCTCTGGGCATGCGGGGCACCATCGCTACACTTTCCTGAATGCTTCCTCCGCTGGTAGGGCTGGGGCTGTCTTTAAGCAGTCCCCATGCTTAGAGTGAGTAACCAGGACAGGGGGCACGGTACCCTCCATCCCCAGGTGGGAAGTTTGAGGGGCTGGTGGTATTATAATACTAACTGGGGACCCACTGGCACCCCCAATTCCTTGGATGCTCCTTCGGTCCTGGGCGGGGTCTGGTGGGGGTATCTGGATGACATAAGGACAGTCTGCCCACAAGCTGCAACCCAAGCCCCATATCTCTATTCTGTAGTTTTCTATCAACATTAAAAAACACGGACCAACCCAGAACTGCCTAAAAGCCCATCCAAGTATAGTCGCCCCATTTTCTTCAGTGCCCCTAGGAGCTGGCCAGCATGAAAATGATACAGTCTGACGTTAAGGGTGAGCGGCTACACCTCCTCCACACACAACCCCCGCCCCACAGCTGCCCTAGTCTCCAGTGAGTCACAGGGGGATCTGTGGCTTGGGAGCTGGAAAGTGTCTGCAGCCAGATAATTAAATGTGAAGGATCAGGGCTAAGGGGTGGGGACCAGCTCTGGACAGCCCACAGGGCAGAGAGCTCTCGAGACATCCCTACACTCACCTACCCACCCCAGCCCCTCCAGCTGGTTTCGTCTCCACAGGCCTAGGCACCCCCAGGGGCCACCTTATTGACCATTTGTCACCCATCATGTTCCCCGAACTCAAGCTGGATCCCTCTGGAGATGCTGAAGCACTCAAGTGTTTCCCAGAGTCAGACCGACTTCACCTGGGTGTGTCCAGCACCCCACACAACCCGGCAACGAGTCTGACCACTCCTCGGGCCGTGTCCTGAATTGGGCTCCAGGGGTACCAGGTCCCTGGGGACAAGGAAGAGCCCTTGGAGGTGGCACTGGCCTGAGAGGGCCTGCTGAGCCCCATCTAGTGACCACAACTTTCTGAAGACCCAAGTGGGTCCTGAAGGTCCTTGCTGGGGCTGGGAGAGGTAGCTGCCAAGAGGGGATACGGCCTGGCTCATCCCACCCTGGCCCTGCCCCCTGCTCGCCTGGACTTGCCCCGCCCTGTAGAGGGCACCTCGAACACGGCCAGCACACCCCCGTTCATGGTGTCCATCCTTTGGCTGGTACTGAGGTGCTGATGGCAGACATGAGGCAGGCCTGGCAACTGGGTGCCATCCTCTCCATTCCTCCCTGTGCTCCTCGCAAGCGGTAGGGGTTCCTGTCTACTGTGGGGCCCTGATGACACACGGGGATTGCTGCTTCAGCCTCCCTACAGCCTGGGAAGGGTGGGTAGCCACCAGGTTCACACAGGGGAGACAGGCAGTGCTCAGAACAGGCCAGTGCACCCTCTTTCACACCCAAGGGTGAGGGCGGACTCTCCCCAGGAGTGGAGGAGGTTGGCAGGGATCGGGGGGGCAGCATCCACTGCTCCTGCAATCAGGTTGGATTTGAGGACCCATGTCACCCTGGGAGCTGAGCCTACGCCCTGGGGCTGTCAGGGAGAGAGGGTTCCCAACTGAGCCCCCCGGGACACATCCTCTGCTACCACCTGAGGAGCCTCTAGAAGCTTCCCAGTCCCCAGGGCAACAAAGCCTGGGCTCTGGCCTCCCATCAGTGCTGCTCCAGCCTTTAAGCAGCCGCTCAGAGCTGGGCCATCCTACACAGCCAGCTCCGTCAGCCACCAGAGACAGCCTTATCACGGGGGTGTGTGGCACACTCCCCTGGAGCCAGCTGGGAAGGAAGAGCCCCCGAGAAGGCGTGGAAGAGAGGCAGACAGGCAGGGTGGGAGGAGGCCTGCAGAGTCGGGGTGGTTTGACTGAGGAAAAGCCCAGGATGGAGGGAGAGCAGGAGAGGGAAGGTGAGATGCTGGTGGAGGTGGGGAGCAGGGCTGAGGCAGCCTGGGCCCCACTCATCAGGCACGTGTGCACCCTCTAGTGCAGGCAAATGGTCTGTGTGGCCCAGCAGAGGCCCAGGGCAGGAGTTAAGGAGGGGTGCTGGGGAGATGGGAGGCCAGGACAAAAGCAGAGGGGGAATCTGGGGGGCGGTCCGGCCTCCCGATCCGGCCATGTCCCTCCAAGTCATCTGGTCACAATGTGCGTGCGTAGTGAGGGTTCATTTCCCACTAGGCCCAGGGCGGCACCCTCGCCTCTTCTAGCCCCTCCCCACCTGCCAGATGCCTGGGAGATGTGGGTCCCTGGCAGGCCTACGTGGCACCCACCTGTGTACTCAGGAAAGCAGATGGTCAGAGGTGACTTCTTGATCTTCTCCCCAAAGAGATCTTTCTTGTTGAGGAAGAGAATGATGGAGGTATCGATGAAGAACTTGTTGTTGCAGATGGAGTCGAAGAGCATGAGAGACTCGTGCATGCGGTTCTGCAGCCCCAGGCGGGGAGGGGAGAGAGCCAGACAGACAGCGAGAAGGACAGACAGGGAGACAGGGAAAGAGAAGACGACAGTTAGGCAGGAGAGGGAGGATCGGGGCTACCTGGCAGCTCAGGAGGGGCTGCTGGGCCCCAATGGCTCCTTGGAAGGCTGACAGGTAGAACGTCCAGCACAGCACGGCGCTTCTTGTGTCCAGTGTTCAGGGCAACCCATACTCCCGTCTCGGGCTCCCTGGGAGAGGCTGAGACAGGGAGACTAAGCCTCCCCTCTGCAGAGTCTGAAGCCAGGACAGGGTCTCCCTCCGTGTGTGTGTGCACGTGTGTGTGGCCTTCAGGTGGGTCTGCACACGTGCATGAGTGTATTTGTATGTGCATGTGTGTGTGTTGGGGGAATTGCTGGACAGGAGCGTGAGATCTGTGCTCTGGCCTTCTGGTCCACACCCTTCCTGCTGGGCCTAACCTGTGGGTGGGCGTGTCCTCCGGGAGTGGAGAGGGGCTCTAGGCCCCTCCTGTGGTCTGAGGGGATAAGTCACGCCAGGCTCCTGCCAGCATCCTCCGGGGACTGGGGAAACGCTACTGCACAGGCTGCCTGCAGGCATTCCTGGGGGATGGCCGCACTCCCTTGGGCAGGGTCAAACTCAACCACAAGTCAGGTCACGAGAGCTGAAAGCCCTGCAGAATTGCTTTGCACACAGGAGTTTGTTTAGCAAATGAACCAAAAGGATGTGCGCTCCCAATCAAGCAGGACCCTGGGGACAGCCTTCGGCCCTGGGCAAGGACGGCCTTATTCTAACCAGAATAAGAATGAGCAGAGCAGTGGTGTGGGCGTCCCTGGGCGTTATCCCCGGAGACAGACGAGCAGGCAGTGAAGCCGAGGGGGCTGCTTAAATGTGAAGTGACCTCCACCTGTCACTGAGCCCCGCTCTGCCAGCTCTTCCCTGCCTCGTGTCATTTAACCCCACTAATCCTTAGGGGACAGAGAGGTGACAGGGCTGGGACTGGGAAGGACAGAGACGTGCCCCCGACTCTGGGCCAGACCACAGCTTCTGCAACACAGTGGGTCTCTCCAGCCAGTGTGAGCAGCCTTGGGCTCCAGAATAAATGGCCGGCCCCACATGTCTTTGTTCATCTCTTGCATGGCTGGGTTGTTATCCCGGTGACCTGGAAGAGGCATTGGCACCAAAACCTTGTTCTCACAGCCAGAGCCAGTTGGTGGAGGGGGCGGTCTCAGGTCTCAGCTGCCCCTCAGGGGCCCCTAGACAATAGTTTTACTGCAGCCTCTGGGACCTGCCGCACAAATCCAGCAGACTCCTATGGTCTTACTATCCTCCTGGCCTCAACCAGTCCATTTCCTTCTCAATCCCCCACCCAGTTTCTGCTGGTCGGTCACTGCACAGTCAGCCTCGAGTAGAGGAAATGCATGACACTTCCACCGGGTGCCATTTCAGTGGAGCCCGTTCAGAAGGGGGCAGGCGGAGGTTTCCTAGGAGGTCAAGCGGATGCTGCTTGGGGGCCAGGGCTGGGAACACCCAGGGTCCCCGGACCACCAGGGAAGCGGAGCAGAGCTGCCCCAAGCCAAGGATTCCTCAGGAAGCGCCTCCCCACCACACAGCAGCACCTCGCCTACAGCCGCTCAACCACAAGCTGGAAGCCCACGGCCAGAGGCAAGGTCCTGCCTCACTGCACAACCAGCTCAATTTGATCTGTAGATGTGGAGGGGGGCACACTGGGGACACACATCCAGGGCATTCCTAGGACCAGAAGTGGCCCCAGGGAGACCTGAGCTGAGAGTAGGGACTCTGACCATACGGCACATGGGCTGGGCTGGGCTGGGCTGAAAGGTCTGGAGGCCACCAAGCGTTGGTTCAAAGGAACGATTCAGGCCAGCCGCCCAGCTTCAAGTCCCACTCGGCTAAGGCTCGGCCCCTCCCCACCCAGGGGCTGCAGGGAGGGCGCTCTTCCCGCTCACACCAGCGGGGTCTGTATGCAGCCCTCTGTGGGGCTGCAGGAATGACCAGCACAGGCTCCTGCTCACAGAGAGCACACAGTCTAGTCACGGAGAGAAAACGCACACACTTGAAGAGACTCCGGTTCCGAGCGAGCGAGCGAGCGAGCGAGCGGCACAGAGCAGGAGAGGGGCCCGCAGGGAGTGAGGCTCCCTGGTCAGACCTGGGGAGTGAGCCTGAACGGAAGGAGATGCAGGGATGGTGGTGGGGAGGGGAGGCGCCGGCACTGAGACCCCCTCCTCACCCCGCAGGCCTCACCACTTATCACTCTGAACCCACTGGAACCTTACTGGCAAGGAACCAAGAGCCCTGCCTGTCCGTACCTCCTTGCCCAGAGAACACAGATGCTAGAACACGTTCAGAAGAGATGCCAACATCTGAGAGAAGAGAAGGAAGCCAGGGGCCATAGCCAGGCAACAGCACCCACCCCGGCTCAGAGCCACCTTCCTGTCTCTCCCACTCGCCAGCAGAGTGTGGCCAGTGGCCGGCGCCACGCCCTCTGGACGGACAGGGCAGACTCTGCCCTCACCACACCCCCTGGCACCTGGAATGCCCCTGCCCTGGTGCACTGTGCCCTCTGCCGGGTGGCCCGCAGTCTGGCCCAGGACACAGTACGTGGGGGGTGCCCGGCAGAAGCCACTTGGGCACTGATACAACACACCACACTCACACTAGGAAAAGCTGGCACTTTTTATTAATGGCAGGTGACTAATAAATACATGACGTCAGCCAATAAATTATTACAATGACTAGAGATTTATTAAACCAACGAGTCACTCTTCTACAAAATTACAGTTAATATGGGGTGGGTGATGGTGGGGCTGGAAGGTGTGACCACTGTACCTAAGACAGGAGATTTGCCAAGGAAGGAAGGGGGCCTCCAGGCCCACCTCTGCCAGGCAGAGGAGGGGAGGACGCAGGGGGACCGAGGCAGAGGAGACAGGGAGGTGAAAGGCCTGGCTGCTAGAAGAGGTGGCAGGAACGGGGGTGCAGGGGTGTGGGGGCAATAAGGAGAGGACAGGCCACAGGAGAGCAGCGCCTGTGAGCCACTGGCTCTGCAGGGAACGGGCTGTGCGTTCAGGCTGGTGGTCTGGGTGCACGGGGTCTGGGTGGGCCCTCTCTGCTTCTGCCCGGGCCAGGCCCTCCCCCGACAGGGGCCTTCACCTGTTGGGGTGGGGTCTGCCTGGAGCCCCCAAGGGAAGGCCTTACTTTGCTCCTGGCCCAGAGGGCTGAGACCCGCCTTTCTGGGGGTGGGGGTGGAGTCGGGGGCAGCAGCTCACAGACCCTGTTCCTGATCTGGCTGTCCATCTGGTCTCATTGCTGTGGGCAGCTGGACCCTTCTCTCTATAGGCCTGTGGGTTGATGTCGGGGGGGCTGTCTGTGGGGTGCTGGCCTCTGGCACCCCAGGTTGAATCTCTGCTGGCCCTGGAGCTGGAGCCTCGGGCCTCAGTTCCTGAGAACTGCCAGGCTGTGCCTGAAGGCATCCCGAAGGCTCAGGGAAGGGCAGGGGCCACCCGAGGAGGCTCCGTGTGCCCTACCTCGCAGAGAGGGGGCAAGACACTGCCTGGTCTGGAAAAAAGGCCGGGGCCTGGACTGCAGTGGATTTACTCACCAAGAGGCATGTGCTTGGCCTGCCCTGGGTCAGGCCAGAGAAGAGGCAGGGGCCAGGAGAGGCATGGGCCAGAGTGGAGAACCAGCAGGATCATGTGCCAGGCAGGAACTGTCCCAGGGCAGGGAGGGTTGAAGCCTCCCCTTGCAGGACTCACCCCAGCAGAAGGGAAGGGCCTAGGCGAGCTGATGCCTGGGTCCTCCCTGCTGGGGGTTTACGGACAGCCTTGCTGTGGGGGCTCCAGGTAGGAAGGGCACTTGTGGAGTCACAGAGGACTGCTGTGGGGGTGGGGTGCCTCCAGTTTCTGGGGCGTGGAGCTGGATAGGTGGAGGCCACTGGGTGGCCCAGATACCGGGGTATCCTGGCACCAGATACCAGGGTGGTCGTCTGCCCAAGCTGTGCCTCCTACCCTCATATGGCCACGGGCCCCCAGGCTCTGCTGCAGCCAGAGAGCACAGGGGGCCAGGGCGCCAGGCCTCGAGTGCTCCATGGAAGGAGGCCCCAGAACCGTGCTGTCCAAGCTGTTGGGAGAGAACCCAAGCCGTGCTGTCTGCTCAGGACTGGGGCAGCCCCTGTGCCCTCCTCAGGGAGGAGGCTCCACTGGCTCCATGGAGCCTATTCACAGGCCTCAGGCACTGGCCCCTCTAGTCAGGCCAGAGCGCCTTGGGGCCTCTCCCTGCTCTCGGTGGGAAGGCCGAGTGCCTGCTCTTTCCGGGGCAATCGGCACAGGACACAGACGCTGCCTACGGGCATCCAGATGGCAGGCGCAGCCTTCAAGGGCTCGGTGCGGGTACCCCTCCCAGAATCAGGTTCCCTTTGGCCTGATGACTAGAGGCCCTCAGAGGGCTGAAGCATGGCCTCTGGGGGGGCACACATGGGGCCACCTGTCTGGTCACTCATAACACTGCCCCCAGCACCCCCACACCGACGACGGAGCCAAAACTCGTCTGTCACCTCAGCTGCTCCTCTGCAGGGTGGAGCCGCCTGTGACGATGCGGATGGGAGAGGCAGTGGACGGGAGGGATTTCATCCCAGACACCCGCTCCACGCGGGCTGTGACTAGACAGCCTGGGATGCCTGGGCAGTCCGGGTCAGAGGGCAGGAATGGCACAAGAAGCTGAGCAGGGCAGAGACAGAACAGGCCGCCCAGGGGACAGAGGGGCAGGAAGGCCCCAAGCACTCTGCTCCCCAGCCTCCTAACGCTGCAGGCAGGGTGGGCTGCGGTCCCGGGACCTCCCACCTGCCTGCGGCCCAGGAGAGCTGGTGACCGCCGTCTCGAGGATGACGGCCTTAGAAATGGGGCCTGTCAGCTGCTTTTGAGCCTGGGGTCCTAGGGCAGACTGAGGGCACAGTTGGTCATACCCAGGGTGGTGGTGCCCAGAACTAACAGCAACGACTTCAGCACTAGGCAGGGTGGCCTGGGCTGGCCACACAGGACATGGAGGCATTTGGCTCCAGGGGCCTGATCTCTGCCACGACCCAGCACCTGGTACAAGGCACAGCACACAGCAAGGCAGACAAGACCAAAACGGACCTAGGCTGGCAGGGCGGCTCCTGTGGCCTGGATGCTTGGCGAGTTCCCATGAGACCAGGGCAGCAGTGGAGAGCCAGGTGGGGGACGGGGCTCAGCCACCCCTGCGGGCATTTGGCACTAGGGCAGGTGCCCTGGCTCTCCCATGCACCACCCTGAACTCTGCCTGTGGGAAACGAGAAGCCCAGGGCTCCTGGCTGCAGGGCAGTCGGGGGCTGTGCTGGGAGTTCAGGGGTGCTGCCTGATCCGGGACCGAGCAGAGCCCAATGTGGGGGCTGGAGGAGCAGAGGGCCTGAGGAGGGAGGAGCTGGATCCCCCTCGAGGGGCAGCCCCTCTCTTCCTACGGGCACATATGTCTCCCTAGGCAAAGCCACCAGTCAAGGGGCAGAGCCACCACCCAAGCACATGCAGTGTCTGCCAGGCTGCGGTTAGCAGCATCGGCCAGCGAGGGGCACCCAGGAGAGAGGGGGTGGTGTGTTCATCCCAGGCCAGCCAGGGCCTGAGTCACCAGGAGTCACTCTACCCTTTGCTGCTCAGGTATCTCAGGAGCAAAGCTCCGCCAAGGGGTCTGAGGACTCTTGGTTCAGAGGAGGGGACTGGGTGTGTGTGTGGGGGCCAGGCTGTGCCCCTCACAGGGCACTCCAGTGTGGTGGGCCCATCCTCGTGCCTTCCTCTGCCCCCTGAGCTGGCGGGACCCCAAAAGCTGTGATCAGACTCTATTTCTTCACCAAGACAGGAGGAGGCTTGGACATTGGCTACAGGGGCCGTGTCCACACCTCTCCTGGGCCTCCTCCACCCCAGGATCTCCAGTCCCCAGGCCCCCTGGGACCCCGGCAGTTTGCACTGGATTCACCCTGAATTCAAGACAGAAAAGCACATCCGCTCACACTCCAGAAGGCCGCCTGGACCTGGTTGAGGGCAGAAGTAGAAGAGCCACCTGGGGCCTTCAAAGGCAGGGTGTGAGGCCCCCACGGCAGTCTGGGCCTCCCCTCCCCACAGCTCTCCCCCGCCCACCTCTGTCCAGGCACCACGGGGCTCGACCCTTCCCACCACCTCGCAGACACCCCTGCAACAAGTCAGTCTCAGAAGCATTTGCAGACCTACGAGAATTGGGGGTGGGGGTTCCCCAGGAGGGTACTGGGGAGCCCAGAGAAGGAAGGGCTGGCTCCTGGGGGTGGAGATCCAAGGGGAGGAAGAAGGGAGGCAGTGGCCGAGGCCTGAGCACCCCCAGACCCACACACAGCTGGTAGCCTGGTCCCACCCTGGCTTTTTGGTGACGGAGCTGCTCTCAACCAGTGAGACCCCAAGAAAAGCTGAGCAGTGGCTCCCACCGCCCCCACCCCTGCACAGCCTCAGACGACAGGAGGAGACCCCAAGACTTCGAGCGTGAATCACCGCACGTAGAGCACACACCCACTCCGGCAGCCTTAACCCCACAGCCCTCTCCCCTAGGGAAAAGACCCCGCGACGAAGCAGAGACTGGCGAGTCGCCCGTCGCGGCAGGTGTGGGCACTCGGCATCCCGACCAGCCCCGTTACCACGTGTTCTGGCGTCTGGGGCCAGGCTGGCCGTGGAAGGCGCTTCCTGTCCACCCCCCCGGTGCCAGCCACTGGCGCTTCCTTGTCGAGGGCAGAGAGTGGGCTGGGAGGTGGTGGAGCGTGGGCTCCAGGGTGGGCTGGGGCAGCAGGGCAGCAGGGGGCTGGGCAGCGAGGCCGGGGCTCAGTAGAGGCCACAGCCCCGAAGGTTTTTGGCGATGATGACGTCCGTCACGGCATCAAAGACAAATTGGATGTTGTTGGTGTCGGTGGCACAGGTGACGTGGCTGTAGATCTCCTTGTGGGCGGACTTGTTCTTGCTCTATACTGGGCCTGGATATAAGCCACGGCTTCTGCAAAGGAGTTGGGGCCTGCGGGAGAGACCAGGTCAGGAGCTGGTGAGGTGAGGCCCCCACCTGGGTGCCAGTCAGGCCACAGGCCAGCGAGTGGACACCGGGGGCCCCTTAGTGACTCCCTTGCAGGAGGACCTAACGACAGCTCAGCGCAATCGACAGCAGGTCATGAGATCCAGTCCGCAGCTCATTTAAAAGTCCAGCTTAAAAACATGAAGCAAGCGAGAGCGCAGGCCTCACTGGGCCTCACCGGCACCGAGGGCGGGGTGCTCTTCACAGAGCTCCCGTTTCAGCTTTCACAGATGCACCTACAGGTCCCTGACGCAAACATGCTTCCTTCCTGGGGGCCTGCCCAAAGAAGCCTGAACCGGCGCTCACAGGGGATCGGAAGCCGGCCAGCCCCTGCAGGCTGTCCTCTGCCGGGGGCCACTCCTCGGAGCAGACGGGTATGCCCCCGCCCTTGGCCGCTGCTGGGCAAGCCGGGTGGACACTCAGCAGTGCCTGCGAGCTGCCCTGGCCTCTTTCCTTTCATCCCCTCCTGCCTCCTTCTCAAGTCCATCTTCCAGGGATGAAGAACAGTCTGGTCCCCTGACTTGCTGCCATACTGCTCTGTGGGGTTTCAGGAGAGCAGCTGCTGTTCAGGGAGAAACAGAAGGGACTCCTGGCTTTGTCTGAAGCCTCCACAGGCCCAGGCAGGGTCGCCAGACCCGCCAAGAGAGGGAGGGAAGGGGCTGGGTTTGGAGCTGCAGCGTAAACCAGAAAACTGGGAGGGGCACGCCTGTGGAGATGGGGGGTACCTAGCACCTCAGCGCAGGGGCACAGACCACCAGGGCCTACTAGACCATAGCTCTTTCCTAAATCTGGCCTGGAGGTGAGGGAGAGGGTCCCTGGGACCTCGTCAGCACCAAACTGGCCTTGGTGACTGACTCCCTTGCTTCTTGCTGCCTGTGGGCCACAGTCTCGCACCTAGGGTGGGGTGCACGGACCCTCCACAATTCATCTGTGACTAAACAGAGGCTGACTGGTGTGTGCACAAGGTGCTGAGCCCGGCCCGCCTCTGGCCGTGTGCTGCTGGGGTCTGGCCCGGGGGCCATCAGCCTAATCCCGAGGAAGGGGAGAGACAGTGAGCTGCACCACTTGCCCAGCTCTGAGCCGTGGGCCCCACGTCCACTCCTGGGGAATTGCGGTTCAGCCTGGAGGCTCCCCTACACCAAGCTGGGACTCTGACCTCTTGTGCTCTTCCAGCTTAAAAACATGAAGCAAGCGAGAGCGCAGGCCTCACTGGGCCTCACCGGCACCGAGGGCGGGGTGCTCTTCACAGAGCTCCCGTTTCAGCTTTCACAGATGCACCTACAGGTCCCTGACGCAAACATGCTTCCTTCCTGGGGGCCTGCCCAAAGAAGCCTGAACCGGCGCTCACAGGGGATCGGAAGCCGGCCAGCCCCTGCAGGCTGTCCTCTGCCGGGGGCCACTCCTCGGAGCAGACGGGTATGCCCCCGCCCTTGGCCGCTGCTGGGCAAGCCGGGTGGACACTCAGCAGTGCCTGCGAGCTGCCCTGGCCTCTTTCCTTTCATCCCCTCCTGCCTCCTTCTCAAGTCCATCTTCCAGGGATGAAGAACAGTCTGGTCCCCTGACTTGCTGCCATACTGCTCTGTGGGGTTTCAGGAGAGCAGCTGCTGTTCAGGGAGAAACAGAAGGGACTCCTGGCTTTGTCTGAAGCCTCCACAGGCCCAGGCAGGGTCGCCAGACCCGCCAAGAGAGGGAGGGAAGGGGCTGGGTTTGGAGCTGCAGCGTAAACCAGAAAACTGGGAGGGGCACGCCTGTGGAGATGGGGGGTACCTAGCACCTCAGCGCAGGGGCACAGACCACCAGGGCCTACTAGACCATAGCTCTTTCCTAAATCTGGCCTGGAGGTGAGGGAGAGGGTCCCTGGGACCTCGTCAGCACCAAACTGGCCTTGGTGACTGACTCCCTTGCTTCTTGCTGCCTGTGGGCCACAGTCTCGCACCTAGGGTGGGGTGCACGGACCCTCCACAATTCATCTGTGACTAAACAGAGGCTGACTGGTGTGTGCACAAGGTGCTGAGCCCGGCCCGCCTCTGGCCGTGTGCTGCTGGGGTCTGGCCCGGGGGCCATCAGCCTAATCCCGAGGAAGGGGAGAGACAGTGAGCTGCACCACTTGCCCAGCTCTGAGCCGTGGGCCCCACGTCCACTCCTGGGGAATTGCGGTTCAGCCTGGAGGCTCCCCTACACCAAGCTGGGACTCTGACCTCTTGTGCTCTCCAGGCTGGGGGCTGGGCAGGCTGGAGATGCCCACTTCTGCCCCCACTTGTCTCTCTGACCAGGCCCTGGCCATCCTGCAGAGCCAGTGGGCCAGTGGGCTACTCCAGCCACGCTGCTGCTCCATGGGGGCCTGGTCAGGCTGCCCACCCACCCCAGCCGGGTGACCCTGCCACAGCTGTGACAAAGGCGGCCTCCGCCGGCCACAGCGTCCTCTGCAGGGAGGTGTGAGCAGGGCCGTTCACGAGGCTCTCGCATCCAGCAGGCTTTTCGATTCATAACTACCCATGTGGGGTGCCCTCAGGGTACTTCTCAGTTGTCATCATGGTCACAAAAGCATGTTCGGTGAGCACTTCCTATGAGCCCACTGCCATGCTAATCAGCTCATTCCTGCTCACTTTGTCCTCCTGGCAACTCTGGGAGGAAGGGATGGATAATCACGGTGATTACCCATCGCACAGATGTGGGAACTGAGGCTCTGAGAGGTTGTATAACCTGCTGTGAGTGGCAGAGTTGGGGCAGAAACCCTGGGCTGTCTGGCTCAAAGCCCCATCTTTACCCCAGCTTCATCTTGGTATTACTGCTGTACTGACAAGCTCTACATACAGACGACTGAGCTGAGGTCCAGAGGCTGCCAGGGTCAAGGGCTTGTAAGTGGCCAAGCCAGGATTCCAGCCCTGCTTCCCCTAGCTAGGAAGCCAGCTGGCTGCCCCGGGCCCCTTGCTACAGCACGTTACAGGGAGGCAGGGGACCGCCTTCGGCTCTGTGCTGGCCCTCTGGGGCAGAGCCCGGTGCGTCTGCAGCGCATGGTGAAGGGGGACTGAGAGGCCCCTGCAGTCCCTGCGGGAAGCGGCCATCTCTACCTGTGTACTCCGGAAAGCAGATGGTGAGTGGAGATTTCTTGATCTTCTCTTCAAATATGTCCTTCTTGTTAAGAAACAGGATGATGGACGTGTCTGTGAACCATTTGTTGTTGCAGATGCTGTCGAAGAGCTTCAGTGACTCGTGCATGCGGTTCTGCAACAGAGTGGAGGAGAGGCGAGTGAGGCCCGCGCGGCGCCCGGGGCCCTGACCAACTGCGGCCAGTGACACAGCGGGACAAGCGAAGGGATGATCTGCCAACACGGCTGAACGCACCACCAGGGACAGAGACGTGAGGACCCACAAGGACAAGGACCTGGTCCCCGCTGCATTCGACAGGCGGGTCGGGGGGTGGAGCAGGGAGCAGGGCAGGGTGGGGGAACACTGCCCCTTCCCCAGAGAGGGCTGACCTGGGCGGGAGCAGTGAGGTCGCCGGAGTGACTCCAGCCCACCACGGAGGGGACATGCACCATGCACGCAGGGGCAGGGCCCCACCACCCTCCACATGCCCAGGTGGGACCACAGGGCATGCAGACGGCTCTACAGGGGGTCGCCCTCAGCTCCACCAGCGGGGGTGGGAGGATGCACGCATTCAGCTGGGAAGCATTAACCGAGGACTGAGGGATCCTCGCATTAATCCAGAGTTGGAAGCAGACTCCAGGGGCACAGCGTCGGGGGAGTGCTCTTGCTGTGGCCTTGGTCTGGTTGAGGACTGGGTGGGTTGCCTGGGCAGTGGCTGGCCTGGGGGCAGCTCTGTGTGAGCTGCTCATCGGGACTGTGTTCCCAGTAGAGGGGCCAGAAGAACCCCAAGATGAAAGCCAGCAAAACAGATTAAAATAGAGAGGAAGATAAAAAACCCAGAAAACATGAGAAGGAAAGAGAGGGAAAAAAACCCCCCAAAACTCCAAATTAGTTCAACCAGTCTCAGGCCAGAAGTCAAAGCCGATCTGTCTGGAGGGCCCCCAGGGCAGGCTCCAGAGACCGCGGCTGCCCCGGGGCTGTGGACCGTGTGGCTGGAGATGGAAGGCGAGGTGGGGCGCACCAGCCTAGGCTGGCCGGTGAGGAGGGTGGGACGCGGGAGTAGGGGCAGGCTTCACAGCAAAGTCACCCGGCGGTGCCCTGGGAACCTGCTGCTTTCAACTCTTAGCTGACGGTCTCAGCTGGAAGGAGGTGCTTCATACCTGCCCGACTTGCAGCGTCTCTCAGAATCTGTTCATGGGTTTGGCCTTGGTTTGGCAAGTTAAGGCCCTGCAGGCGGCGGTGATGGTGCTGCTGCTGAGAAGTTGTGGCAAGTGAGGCCCAGGGCCGCAAGGGTCCGGGCTGTGGCAGGCAGGGTGGCCAGCCAGTGGGCGGGCAACCATCAGCTCCACGGCTCCTGGCCAAGCTCCAGGAGCCCCCAGACACCTTTTTCTCAGGCAGCCCCAATTCTCGCCCCCCACCTCCGGCCTGGGAGGGCGGGGCAGGGCCGACCAGAGAGGAAGGTGGACAACCAAGGCTGGGTCAGCGGCTGGAGCTCTTGCTCTCGGGGGCAGCACGTGCGAATCCCGCCACTTGGTCTCAAGTGGTGCTCCTCAAGTGGTGCTCCTGGGCAGTCGTGTCGCAGCTGCCGTCTGCTACATGTAGGGTCCCCAGTGAGCGCAGGCACTCTTACAGCCCCCAGCCCCAGGCATCCTCAGAGCCACCCAGAGGCCACTCGCCATGGGCTCCACTTTACAGAGGAGCAGGTGGAGCAGCTGCCACGCTCCCACGGTGCCAGCGGTGGCGCTAGACCCCAGACTATGTCCACCTGGCCCTGGACACACAAGGAGGGCGCTATTCTCACCGGCACCATGGCAAGGAGCCGCCCCTGCAGGCTCTTGTCGAGTGGTGATGCCAACGCCCAAGCTCTCTCCCGGATGGAAAGGAACCCAGGAAGAGCCCATTCACAACCCCACATGCTGCGGCTTCCTGTCCTCAGACCCAGCCTTTATGAAGAAGGGCAGGGAAACGGGGGAGAAGGAGCCGAGGGAGAGGATGGGAGAGAGACAGTGAAAATAGGAAGGCGAGGAGGAAGTGGGTGGGTTGCCTGGGCAGTGGCTGGCCTGGGGGCAGCTCTGTGTGAGCTGCTCATCGGGACTGTGTTCCCAGTAGAGGGGCCAGAAGAACCCCAAGATGAAAGCCAGCAAAACAGATTAAAATAGAGAGGAAGATAAAAAACCCAGAAAACATGAGAAGGAAAGAGAGGGAAAAAAACCCCCCAAAACTCCAAATTAGTTCAACCAGTCTCAGGCCAGGAAGTCAAAGCCGATCTGTCTGGAGGGCCCCCAGGGCAGGCTCCAGAGACCGCGGCTGCCCCGGGGCTGTGGACCGTGTGGCTGGAGATGGAAGGCGAGGTGGGGCGCACCAGCCTAGGCTGGCCGGTGAGGAGGGTGGGACGCGGGAGTAGGGGCAGGCTTCACAGCAAAGTCACCCGGCGGTGCCCTGGGAACCTGCTGCTTTCAACTCTTAGCTGACGGTCTCAGCTGGAAGGAGGTGCTTCATACCTGCCCGACTTGCAGCGTCTCTCAGAATCTGTTCATGGGTTTGGCCTTGGTTTGGCAAGTTAAGGCCCTGCAGGCGGCGGTGATGGTGCTGCTGCTGAGAAGTTGTGGCAAGTGAGGCCCAGGGCCGCAAGGGTCCGGGCTGTGGCAGGCAGGGTGGCCAGCCAGTGGGCGGGCAACCATCAGCTCCACGGCTCCTGGCCAAGCTCCAGGAGCCCCCAGACACCTTTTTCTCAGGCAGCCCCAATTCTCGCCCCCCACCTCCGGCCTGGGAGGGCGGGGCAGGGCCGACCAGAGAGGAAGGTGGACAACCAAGGCTGGGTCAGCGGCTGGAGCTCTTGCTCTCGGGGGCAGCACGTGCGAATCCCGCCACTTGGTCTCAAGTGGTGCTCCTCAAGTGGTGCTCCTGGGCAGTCGTGTCGCAGCTGCCGTCTGCTACATGTAGGGTCCCCAGTGAGCGCAGGCACTCTTACAGCCCCCAGCCCCAGGCATCCTCAGAGCCACCCAGAGGCCACTCGCCATGGGCTCCACTTTACAGAGGAGCAGGTGGAGCAGCTGCCACGCTCCCACGGTGCCAGCGGTGGCGCTAGACCCCAGACTATGTCCACCTGGCCCTGGACACACAGGGAGGGCGCTATTCTCACCGGCACCATGGCAAGGAGCCGCCCCTGCAGGCTCTTGTCGAGTGGTGATGCCAACGCCCAAGCTCTCTCCCGGATGGAAAGGAACCCAGGAAGAGCCCATTCACAACCCCACATGCTGCGGCTTCCTGTCCTCAGACCCAGCCTTATGAAGAAGGGCAGGGAAACGGGGGAGAAGGAGCCGAGGGAGAGGATGGGGGAGAGACAGTGAAGGTAGGAAGGCGAGGAGGAAGGTGCTCCAGCACGGGCCCTGCTCCAGAGCGAGAGCTGGTGAGGAGCTGGCACAGGGCTGGTGGGCTGGCAGACCAGGAAGGCCGTCTGAGCGTGAGGCCCGGCACCTGCTGGGTTCACTTGAGACTCGCAGGCCACAGAGCTTGGGACCCCGTGACTGCCACACCCGCTCCGATGTCCTCTGCTCTGCCCATGCTCCGGAGGCCAGTGCGCGCCCCTTCCTGAGAGGGACTTGGGGCTTGGGACTGAGCCGCACAGGTCTCCAGGAAGAGGCCTGGGGCCCTCGAGACTCCACTGCTTGGTTTTCTTTCAAACTCACAGCAGGATTGGGTTCCTACACCAGCCCTGTTTCCCACTCCCAGGCACAGCAAGGAGAAGAGATGAACCAAATGGAGCTCAAACCACACGGCGGCCCGGCGGACTGTGAACAGTGGGTCCAGAAGCAGGGTCAACAGTGGATCAGTGAGAGATGGGCTGCAGTGGTCTCTGTGCACGGTGCCTTTCAGGGGCAGCAGGAGCCGACCTGGGCTTCGGGATAGTCAGTACGTCCAGGTCTGGGGGGTCTTAGACACCACAGCTCTTGAGGCCACTGAGAACAGTGCCAGCGTTAGAAAGAGCTGCACAGCTGGGGTCCCAGAGCCTCGCCCCGGAACACAGCAGGGTTTGTGGGGTTCTGCTAATGCCCCATTCAGAAGTGTTCCAGGGACTGAAGGAGAAAAGGCGAGGGGGATAGGCCAGCATGCGGCGCGAGTCCTGATGGCCCACCAGCCAGTGGCTCTGGCCCCATCTAACCATGGCACCGTCACTGCATAACCCCGACCTCTCAGAACGGCGGCGCCTCTTCCCATACCACCACACCCCAAAGCCCAGTAGACCTCAGTAGCAGCCCCATGGGACCAGCAGGCAGGATCGACGACGAGACGGACCCGGAAAGAAGACAGCCTTGCTCAAGGCCCACCGTGACAAGCCCAGTCCCAAAACCTCAGTGCCAGGGGTCTGTGCCTGCCTGCATCACACACAGGAGCTAACAATAGGCAAGGATGTGACCCCACGGCCCAGAAGCCCCACCTCAGCGGGTGCTTGTCTCCTGAGACCCCACCAGGCCCACCTCTCTGTGGGCAGCTCAGTGGGACTCCGGCTCAGGACAAGCCCCAGGGACGACACAACCACCAGCCCAGGGCTGCTAAGCCAGAGACGGTTCCAAGTCCTTGAAGATTCTCACCCCACTGCCCACACCCCACCAGGCGGGTATGACAGTTACACCCCTAAGATAGAGAGGGTGCTCCCTGAATTCAGCAGCAAACCAGGGCCAGGCTCAGAGAAAGGCAGCACCCCCTGCAGAGATGGCCCCCCTCTGAAGTTTCCCCCAGCCTGGCAGTTCTCCGAGGCCCCAGACTGAAGACGCAGAGACGGAGGGTGGGAACCCGGGCTGGCGCCCTCCAGGGGAGGGGTCTGTGCCCCCCACCCTGTCACTCACCATGAGCCCTGGCCCACGGCCTGACCCTCTGCCAGCCCTGTCCACTGCTCAGGGAGGGCTGTTGGGGCTAAGAACTGCTATTTCTGTCTTACATACATTCTTGCTTGACTGCACCCTGATTTCATTTAGGATTTGCTTAACTTGGTTTTGGCCTGACGGCCTCTGTGACTCTGCTGTGTTTACTGAAGAGGCCCTCGCTGCACGCGCCCCGGCATCTGCATACAGCCTCTGGCAGGGGGCCCGAGGCTGCCTTCACAGCATTGGCATCGTGAGGCATCTGGCCGAAGTCAGGAGACAGGTGGGAACAACTGGCCAACGACGGACCCCGCACCCCACAGCCGGCTCCACCCGAGAGCCACCATGGGCCGCTGGGGCTGGGCGGGCTGCGGCCACTCACCGTGGTCTCGTCTTCGTGGAGCACCTGGTCATAGCCGCTGAGCGCGACGCAGAAGATGATGGCCGTGACGTCCTCGAAGCAGTGAATCCACTTCTTGCGCTCAGACCGCTGGCCCCCGACATCGAACAGCCTGCCGGGAAGACAGGAGAGCTGGGGGTGGGGGTAGGGAGGCCCCAGCAGGTGTGGGGACACTGGTCGAGCTGAGAGGTGGGGCAGCAAGGCTGCTGTGCACACAGCAAGCCTCCCAAGGAGCCTCGCACCGGGCTGAGGACCGAGCACGGCACCCTTGGGGCGGGGTGGCCATCACTGCTCTGCCCTGGGACTGGGTGGTGCCCCACACAGCAACGCCAAGACCTGCCCCTGCATCTCAGTGCTGTCGCTAAGGGGTGACCTCGGCTGGATATGCCTTCGCGAGCCTCCAGCTTTCTGAGCATGTCTGTTCATGTCTGTGGTCTGTGGAAACCCCAGAGCAGCCTGGGAGGCACAGAGGGAGGCGGGCAGGGACCTGCAGCTCCCACATGGAGGCACAGTGAGGCAGCAAGGGGTTGAATGCAGGGTGCCAGTGGGAGTTGAGGTGAGACCAACGTCTGTCAACGTCTGTCTCTCTGCTCTGTGCCCGCCCTCCCTCACCCCTTCTCAGCATCATCCCCCACCTCAGCATGAGAGCTGTCAGGGGAGATGGTGGCAGAGGGGGTTTGGTCCTGGAAGTGCGAGGTCAACCTCACATCTACTGCCCTGGGTGAAGATCCCAGGCCTGACGCACAGCTGCCAGGGTGGGCTGGGCCCCAACCCACCAACAGAGGAGAGCAACTGCAGGCCGGAGCCCACAGCGTGCGGTCCTCATCCAGTCACCACCTCCCTTGGACCCTGCTTCTTCATCTGAAATACTGGGCCCTGGTGATGGTCTCTGAGGCCCCTTCACAGCACGTACTCTAGTTGCTGCAGGCCAGGCGCCCCCAGCCCAGCTCCACACCCTCTGCCCTGAGCGGTGAGTGGGAGAGACCAAGGGACTAGGGCACAGGGGCATCTCATGGGGCTGCCTGGCCCATCCCTGCCTTCCTCGGGTTCAGGGGAGGCCTCAGGCAGCCTCACAGGGATGGAGACAGAACCCCAGCCCTTTGTCTGGGTGGGAGCAGGCGGGGGGCTGGGCCTCAGGCTGGGCAGGGCCAGGCAGCGGCCTCACTCGGGCCAGGCAGTGGCCTCACTCGAGTCTACTGGTCCACTTTCCTGGCCATCCTGGCTTCTCCTCCTGCTCCCCGACACCCAGAAACCACACTCGGGAGGAGGCTAGAGGCAGCTAGGGGCACCAGGCCTCAGGGCATGCAAGCTGCCCCAGGTGGTGCTATGACGCCCTGGCAGGGCCTACAGTGCTCAGACCCTGGGCCTGAGCTGTGTTCTGTGCTTGGGAACAGACTTGCTTCTCCAGGCCTCAGTTTCCCCTATAGGTCACACAAAACATGTCACTTAGGTTCACCCACCCTCATCCCCCACACCTCCATGCCTTCAAAGATCACCTGGGTGATCCACAATCCTCCCTGTCAGAAGTCAGGCAGGGACAGGACTCCCCTCCTTTGTCCGCTTGAATCCTCCCTGTTCCTCAGAGCCCCTCTCCAGGATGCTTCTTCCAGGAAGCCTCCCTGCTCACCACAGCCTTCGACCTTGGTGGCAAAGAGGGGCACACACAGGTCCCTTCTCGATTCCAACTGCTTGTCCCAACTTGAGAGCTCCCTGAGACAGGAATGCTCCAGATGAGCTGAGGCCGGGAGGCAGGGGTCGCCCGTGTCTTAGCACCCTCTCCAGGGCTGGGGAGTCTCCCTGGGCCTCACCTGAAGTGGAGGTTTTTGAACGTGAAGTGGGTTTCTACGATGCCGGTGGTTTTGACCCTGGTTCGGAGGATGTCCTGCTCGGTGGGCTGGTAGTCTGTGGCCCCGATCCGGTCCAGGCTGTCCAGGTAGCGGGGATGGCAGTACATGGAGACCGTGAAGCAGGTGTGGGCACTACCCTCCCAGAGCGCCAGCCCCGACCCAAGCCAGGGAGGGAGGGCATCACCCAGCCAGGGCCAGGCATGAGGCGGAGCTGAGGAAGAGACGCTCGTGTCCTGGCCTCAGGTGCTCAGAGCCTCTAACTCAAACCAAGGGCTTCGCGCATGGTTCCAGGCTCGCTCAGACAAGGCCAGACTTTTCAAAGAGACTAACGTGTTTATGGGCTTTCCAGGTGGTGCTAGTGGTAAAGAACCTGCCTGCCAATGCGGGAGATGTAAGAGACTCGGGTTTGTTCCTTGTGTCGGGAATATCCCCTGGAGGTGGGCATGGCAACCCATCCTCGTATTCTTGCCTGGAGAGTCCCATAGAAGCCTGGTGGGCTACAGTCCATAGGCTCCCGAAGAGTCAGACATGAATGAAGCAACCTAGCATGCACACACGTGTTTCTAACACTGCCGTTTCTTCATCTTAAAATAATGATGGGCTAAAGTTAGGTTCTAGTCTTTCTGTGCATTATCATGTTCCACCCTTAATTTCTTAAGGTAAATATATTATTTCCTAGATTAGAAAATTCAGGTTTTCTAATGAAGGTGAGTGCCTGGCCCAGCCCTGACTCAGGGTTTGGGATCCCACCTCCTATCGGGACCCTGCAGTGCTTCCCAGAGGCCCTCTGCGCCTCCGCCCACCTCTTGCACTCCTCAGGTTTACCAGGGGGCTGTTGCATCTTCCCACCTGATGCTCCTGGGAGGGAAGCCCAGAAGCCACACAGACAGGCAGGGGTGGGGCCTCACTGGTACGTTAGGCATCATGGCCCCTGCCATGCCATCACTTGCCCTGGAGACAGACCCAGCCTGCCAGGCTTCTCTCTCCATGGGTCTCTACCAAGGTATGTAGGGGGCAAAGCCTTCGGTGGAAACTTTCAGAACTGAGCCGTCCTGCTCAGCAGCTATTCACGCGTCAGGGCCTGTCTAGTGCAGCAGGTCAACGTGAAGGTGCAGGCACTGTGTCCCCTACTGCATGCCTGCCCTAATTAGCTGTGGTCCTCCAAGGCCACATGCTGGGAAGGCTTTAGGGGTTGGTACGGGTTAAGGTTTGAAGCCTAAGTCAGGTTGGGATCCAGGAAACTAGGAAGGAGGGAGCTCGCCCAGACGGGCAGGAAGATTCAGTGACCCACAGGGCCAGCTGGGCTACCCATCCCTGTGCAGGGAGAGTCACATGCAGCCCTCAAGGAACAACCTTGAGGGTCTGAGTCATGGCGTGATGTGGGAGTCCCAGGCTGTGCACAGAGGGGCCAAGCTTCATCAGCACCCACTCTAGACCCGCTGGCAGGGTAGGGCTGGGAAGGGCAGATGCCTCCACCAAGGAGGGTGTCCACTGGTAAACAAACAGTCCAAGCTGCCTCAAACCCTTATGAGACTTCTCCCTAAGTAAACATAGCCGATGTCGGTCCCAGCTTCAGGGAAGGTGAGCTTGAAACCACACTCCTAGGAAGGGGATGGCACTGCTGGAGGTGGTCAAGGCTGGGTCTGCCCGCCTCCAGAGCCAGTGCTCTTACACAGGCCTCCAGGCCTCCTCTCCGCTGTGGAAGGAGGGAGGCTGAGATGGCAGAGCAGACCTGAAAGCCCTGGACGCCGTGGAGCCTCCTCGCCAGGCCCGTGGGCATCTGGGCGGCCTTCGCCCACCTCTTGCACTCCTCAGGTTTACCAGGGGGCTGTTGCATCTTCCCACCTGATGCTCCTGGGAGGGAAGCCCAGAAGCCACACAGACAGGCAGGGGTGGGGCCTCACTGGTACGTTAGGCATCATGGCCCCTGCCATGCCATCACTTGCCCTGGAGACAGACCCAGCCTGCCAGGCTTCTCTCTCCATGGGTCTCTACCAAGGTATGTAGGGGGCAAAGCCTTCGGTGGAAACTTTCAGAACTGAGCCGTCCTGCTCAGCAGCTATTCACGCGTCAGGGCCTGTCTAGTGCAGCAGGTCAACGTGAAGGTGCAGGCACTGTGTCCCCTACTGCATGCCTGCCCTAATTAGCTGTGGTCCTCCAAGGCCACATGCTGGGAAGGCTTTAGGGGTTGGTACGGGTTAAGGTTTGAAGCCTAAGTCAGGTTGGGATCCAGGAAACTAGGAAGGAGGGAGCTCGCCCAGACGGGCAGGAAGATTCAGTGACCCACAGGGCCAGCTGGGCTACCCATCCCTGTGCAGGGAGAGTCACATGCAGCCCTCAAGGAACAACCTTGAGGGTCTGAGTCATGGCGTGATGTGGGAGTCCCAGGCTGTGCACAGAGGGGCCAAGCTTCATCAGCACCCACTCTAGACCCGCTGGCAGGGTAGGGCTGGGAAGGGCAGATGCCTCCACCAAGGAGGGTGTCCACTGGTAAACAAACAGTCCAAGCTGCCTCAAACCCTCATGAGACTTCTCCCTAAGTAAACATAGCCGATGTCGGTCCCAGCTTCAGGGAAGGTGAGCTTGAAACCACACTCCTAGGAAGGGGATGGCACTGCTGGAGGTGGTCAAGGCTGGGTCTGCCCGACTCCAGAGCCAGTGCTCTTACACAGGCCTCCAGGCCTCCTCTCCGCTGTGGAAGGAGGGAGGCTGAGATGGCAGAGCAGACCTGAAAGCCCTGGACGCCGTGGAGCCTCCTCGCCAGGCCCGTGGGCATCTGGGCGGCCTCCAACCTCAGCCTGGAGCAGGTCCTCCCAACCTCTCTGTACGTGCCCCTCCCCTGCCACACTGCCTTTGCCCAGAAGCGGTGCTGGTTTCAGGAGCCTCCTCCTGTCATCCCAGCTGGAGACCTGGGCTGGGAGCCTCTGGTCTTGGCCCTGTCCCAGCTGGGAAACCCTCCTTTAGGCAGACAGCCTGGCCCTCCATCTCTCCGCTGGCTGAGCCTCATGCAGGGAGGCGGCCACGGGAGGGCAGAGGGTGCGCTCAGGGGACTTTGCACCTGCTGTGTCTACTGCCTGCCGACTGTCCTGGGTGCTGTGGGGCACCGGCCCCATCTCCCGGAGCCTCTGTTTCTGGGTGTGTGTGCATGAGGCAATTAGCAGACCAGTAAGCTGTACAACATGTCAGGAGGTAGTAAGTGTCAGGAGGGAAGGCTCAGACTATCATAGGGGGAGGCCAGCTGGGGGCCACTGTTTGGTATCAGGTGGCTGGTGAAGGCTGTGGAGCAGGACAACATTCGAGAGGAGACAGAGGGCAGTGAGGGGATGAGCCTCTCGTGGTCCAGCAGAAGGACCAGTGGGGGCAGAGGCCACGCCCACTGTGGAGGAGAAGCCGGGCCTGCAGGCTCTGGACAGGAGCTGGGAAGAGGCTGTACATGGGCCAGGGCAGGCAGTGAACACTGAGGTTGGAGGGGGTGATGGTGGTGATGGCACCGCACGCAGGCCCCTGGGCTCAGTGCGAGCGCCTGGGCTTTCACTCTGGAGGGCTCTGACCAGAAGGGTGCTTTGCAGTCACACCTCTAGTAGGGACCTGGGTCTGGGGAACAATGATCCTCCCACACCATGGAACTAACTACCTTTTACAGCCCTGACTGGCAGGTGCTGGGGTTTCTGGGCTTCCGGGACCGGTCTTGGAGCCATCGTTCAGAGGGGAGAGGGAGTGCTGGCTGTATTCAAAGACCCATGACAGAGGGAGGCCTAGGCCGGATGGCATCCCCTCACCCTGAGCCCTGGAGCCTCCCAATAACGTGAGAGGCCGGCTGGGAGGCAACTGGGTTCCAGGCCTTGGGGAGCCGCTCACACTGTCTAGGGTGTAAGAGTGTGTGTGTGTGTGTGTGTGTGTGTGGTGTGTATGTCTAGGGTGTGAGTATGTGTGTGTGTGTGAGGTGTGTGTGTGTGTGGTGTGTATGTCTAGGGTGTGAGTATGT
>SJYC01014957.1:0-68403 GCA_006408675.1 Madoqua kirkii
GTGTGTGTGTGTGTGTGTGTGTGTGAGGTATATGTGAGAATGTGTGTGTGTGAGGTGAGTGTGAGGTGTGTTTGTCACCCAGAGTTGTGTCAGCTGACAGCCCTGGTAGGCCTCTCTCTCCCTTCCATCACAGTAAGTCTACTCCAGGCCCCAGATTCTGTCAGAAGACGAGGGCTAGCAGCTAAAACTGCAACAGCAAAGCAGCCCCGGACCAGAAAGTGCTCGAGGGCCTTCAGAGCCTGGCAGCGGCCGCCCTGCCCTGGGCAGAGCGCCTTCCGGAGAGCTGAGGGCCGTCTCCTCAGGGCCCCTGGGAGCTGACAAGCACTCACTCGAGTCACGCCTTTCGACTGATCAAGGTAACCACCAGAAGAACTAAAAATAGCCCTGTAACTAGGGAAAAACTGGGGGTGGGAGTGGAGAAGAGTGAAGGAAGGAAGGAGAGATGGAAGGGAGGGAGGGGAGCTGAAGTCCTCGGCTTTCACAGCTGCAGCCATCACCACCACCGAGAGCTGGCAGGGCGGGCTTTCTGGGCATCACTGGGACAAACAAACAGGGATAGCTAACAGTAGGAGGGGGACAGGCCTGGGAGGAGTCCCCTAGGAACTTTACACCTTTCCATACTGTTTAGAAAAAGGTTTTCTTGCAATGGATTGATGTTATGATTAGTTAAGTGGCAGTCATTTAAGATGGGGGCACGATTTGATGTCCTGAGGTGCCCCTGAGGGTAGTGGGGGGATGGGAAGGGTCTGGACTAAGGCTGAACAGGGGGCAGGGAGTGGGAGAGGAAGGGGCACCCTCTCCAGGCCTGACTGGCTGGGGGCTGGGGGGACACCTGAGTCAGAATCTATGATTTGCGTGTGGACTTGAGCCTCTGGGCTCACATCCCTGCCACCAAGGTGTCCTGGGAGCTCATCAGGGCCTGGGGCCTGGGTCACTACCACTTGGACTCACAGGACACAAGCGCTTGCCCCCGGGACGATCTAGGTGTGCAGGGGGAAGGTGAGCCCCTGGTTTGTCGGCTGTCCTCACGGCCAGTGGCCACGTCCCAGTGTCTGTTAGCAGAGGCTGCCTTCTCAGCGCTGGCCTCCTCTACATCGGCACCATGGAGACCACTGTTCCTTATTCTCGGCGCTACTGACACTGTGGGTGTGATATTTCTTTGCTGTGGAGGGCTGTACGATGTGTCTCTAGGAAGTCAGCAGCATCCCTGGCCTCTACCCGCTAGATGCCGGTAGCACTACCCTCATCAGGACAACTGAAAACCTCTCCAGACCACTGCTGGTGTGTCCTAGGGGGGCAAAGGGGCCCTGGCTGAGAGGACGTTGAGCAGATCAGTGTCAGAGCACATGTGTCTCATGCCCACTGAAAACCTGGGCACGAGTCTGTAAATGTGAGTGCGTTTCCTGAAAGCTGGAACAAATCCCAGTGTCTTCAAACAGAAGACGCATCTCTGACCACTGAGGACCACTCCCTGGAGTCCCTGATCCAGGGGCCAAGGACACGTAAACCTCCAGATGCCTGGAGTGACTAGGCATTGGAAGGGCCACCTCTCTGCCCTCCCCTCGCTTGCCCACCCGCTCTCTCTGGCATTCAGTGCTTCACCCCACCCCTTCTTTCCTGCCCTGGGGTGGATCTCTCCCCTCTGTCCTCTACTTTTCCTCATTAGTTGTAATGCAGTATTAAAGTGTATGCCTATTTATTTCACTTATCTGATGGTTACATATTCCTTAAAGACAGAGGAGTGGAAAGCTTATTTTCTCAAAAAGAAAACCACGTAAGTTATTTTCTGCCTGTGTTGCCCTTGATTAGTACTTATGGGGTCAAGGATTCTCCAGGGCAAACAAAAGGTTGCTGCACTGAAACCTCCCCTCTGGGGGGCCCGACCCACTCCAGGGCAGGTGGTGATGGCCCCGGCCCTCTGGGAGCCCTGCTGTTAGCTGTCTCTTGTGCCCCCGACTTCCCTGGCCTCCTCATCCTGGGGGGCAGGGGGTGGGCAGGAGGAGACGCCCCTTCTCCTTCCTTCCTGACATACAAGGCAAAGCATCTCACAGCAGTTCCAACTTCAGCCCAAGACGCCTTCTTGCCCCACGGTGCCCGCCCCCAGCCCCTTCCACGCTGCATCGCTGCCCCACTGGTGGCCTCCCGCCTGCCCAGGACACTCACTATTTGGCAGAGTCGTTGAGCTGATACTCCCGGGACCTGTTGAAGCACTCCTGGATCCCCGAGTCGCCCCAGAGTCGCATCATGGCGGAGAGCAGCTCTGGAGAGAAGGGCTCCGTGTCTTCCATCCGACTCACCACGTCACACACCATCTTGGCATCGGCCTGTGAGGAGACGAGGACACAGAGAGAGTCTTTTATTTGTGGGCACAACAATGACCACTGGTCGGTGACCCCACTCTCGAGTCCTTTGAACCTCGCCACCCTCCAAGAGAGCAATCAGGAGTGCTTCAACAGGTCCCGGGAGTATCAGCTCAACGACCTGTCTCTTATACACATCTCAAGGTCAATACCCGGTCAATACTGTGTTTGCACAGCTGACAAAGGATTCTCTACCAAGGTGCTTGTGCGTGCTAAGTTGCCTCAGTTGTGTCTGACTCTGTGTGACCCCATGGACTGCATGCAGCCTGCCAGGCTTCTCTGTCCATGGGTCTCTACCAAGGTATGTAGGGGGCAAAGCCTTCGGTGGAAACTTTCAGAATCAAGCTGCCCAGCTCAGCAGCTATTCACGCGTCAGGGCCTGTCTAGTGCAGCAGGTCAACGTGAAGGTGCAGGCAGTGTCCCCTACTGCATGCCTGCCCTGGGAAGGGAGCTGTAACCAGCCTGGAGGCCAGCAGGCCACGCCCATGATGCCAGCCCAGACCCAGCTCCCTAGGGCCAGTGTCCCATAGACCCTAGCCCTCGGGTTCCCAAGCCTCCCTCCAGGAGGGCCTGGGTCCCGGCCCCTCTCTAGCCCCAGAGCCTCTCCTGAGGGCAGCCACTGGAAAGCTGGCCCTGGGACCCAGACACTGAGTGCTTTAAGCAGGCGGTGACTCAGGGAGGCAGAGGTGGGTGAACAGGGGTGGTGCCTCCACCTGGGGCTAAAAACAGGCCTGTGAGTCAGGGCCCACACACTGATGCTGCTCCGTGTGCCCGTGTGACCTCAGGAAGGCTCACCCGTGTGAGGAATGACTGGGAAAAACCTGGCCAGTTTCCCAAACTTCTTCCTTTGGACCCCACTGTCAAGGTTTCTGCCTGATCCAGAGAAGGGAGTCAGGAACTGAGGGTGGTGGGCAGGGCCAGACCTGCCAGGGGGAGACAGCCTCCCACCCAGAGCCACGTTATGCCTCAGCCAGGCCACTAGAGGGTGTGGTTTAGAAACCTGCGCCTTCCGGAGCCACTTGGTGCTCCTCTAAGTCTGAGGTGGAGTCCTGGGAACTCCACTGCAGTGGGATTCGGTGCACGGTTTGGGGAAGGGCAGCCTGGAGCTGTCCTCCTGGCTCTGCCTCATCACCGAGGTGTGGTGGTGGCGGGGGTCTTGTGCTGGCGACACCTCTCGATAGGCCCTTGCTCTCCCTTCCGTCTCCCCAGCTCAGTGCCTGGCACCACCATCGGCCCAGCCACTAAGACTCAAGTCACCCACCTTCTTCCCCATATCTACTTCTCCTCATCTTCTCTGGGACACTCCTGAGTCCAAGCCACTCCTTGGCTGTTCCTGGCCCCCCTCCCAAGGGTTCCTTGCCTCCCTCTTGCTTCTCTTCGTCTTCCACACCACAGTCAGCAGGGAGGCTGTAGAAAAAGAACTCCCCATTTTTCCAACTGGGGACACTGATATCCAACTTAAAGATGGCATTTCCTCTTTTTGCTTGTGGCAAAAATGTGACCATGTGACCAGCTCTACCCATGGAGAGATCAACCCAAGTATAGGGAGATCTTTGGAAAAGGCTTTGTAAAGGGAAGATGCACCCCTTTTCTCTCACTTCTTCCTTCCTGAAACCTGTGATGGCTGGAGCTCCAGCAGCCATCAGGGATCATGAAGATAAGATCTATACCCGAGGGACAGTGGACTGGCGATCTAAAAACAGTCAGGTCCTTGACAACTTTGTAGACACTCCATACCTTCTGCATTTTTCTTTTCTTTTTCTTACTTTTACTTTTTACTTTTATTTAAACTTCTAGCTCATTTAAATCACTGTTTTCTAGGTCTCAGATATTCACAGTCGAACCTAATTCTAATGGATACAATAACTCTCTGTTTAAACTCTCAATAGCTTCCCACGATTTCTAAATGCCAAACTCCTTACCATGACCTCCAAAGCCCCGGCCTGACTGCTCTCTGTTCAAGCCACCTCCCACCTTTCCCCTCTCCTGGTCCTCGAGGCACACAGCCTCTCCTCTGTTCCCCAAGCAGTCAGGGCCATCTTACCTCAGGGGGCTCCACCCAGCCAGATCATCTTTCCCGGGCTCTGCCCCTCTCCACCTTAACAGCACTTGCTCACGGAAGCCCTCCTCTACGCCCCAGGTGGAGTCTGGTGCACCAACCACACCATATGTCACAGCTGGCGTTGCATGTGCCTGTCCCTCGGTTTTCTGCTTATTCAGGGCACCCCCATCTCACAGTGCTCTGTACACAGTTGGGGCTCTGCAGTATTTGTGAGATGCACGGGTCCTCAGCATCTTACTACCAGGCATGACCCCAGTTTCTCACTCCATCCACTATGTCTCCCAAGTCTTCTAATCTTGTCCGTCTCAACAACAGTGTGTCTAGGTCAACCACAGCAACGCTCTGCTGGGGAGCCATCCTGTTTAGCAGATGGGGAGATTGAGGCTCAAGGTCACATGCTGCTAAGTGGGAGAGCCTGGGCTCTCCCAGTGGGTTACCTTCACTGTGCTCCAGGAGACAACCCTGGGCTTGCCTGGACCCAGGGTTAATCCCTACTGTGCTCCAGGGGACAGACTTGGACTTGCCTGGACCCAAGGTTAATCCCTACTGTGCTCTAGGGGACAGCCCTGGGCCTGCCTGGACCCAGGGTTACCCCTACTGTGCTCTAGTGAACAGCCCTGGGCTTGCGTGGACCCAGGGTTACCCCCACTGTGCTCCAGGGAACAACCCTGGGCTTGCCTGGACCCAGGGTTAATCCCTACTGTGCTCCAGAAGACAGCCCTGGACTTGCATCTCAGGCACTGGTGCCCAGCCCAGCCCCTCACCTCACCACCTTGAGCAAAGGTGTGGGCAATGGGTAAGAGAGAAGGAAGGGTGAGGGTGGCGTGAAGGAGGAGTCATGCCAGTGCACCTGGAGGACTGTGGTGGCTGGCAGGCCTGGCCAGCCCTGTGGGGACCAAGCTATCAAGCAATTAATAGAGCCAGAGGGGGCCCCTTGTCCCTTTGCCTTCCAGCCTTTGGGGCCCTGGGAGGGTGGGGCTCACACTGGGCCTGACCTTCCTGTCCGAGTCCCCTCCTGGGCCAGTGGGGGGGGGGCATTTTGCCACACCTTGCTCTCAGCTACAGTCCCCACGGCACTGCCTCTCTCACTGGTCAGAGCATGCCCAGCTGTCCTGGCAGCAGGGGGCGTGACACAGCAGATGCATGGACAGGGGCAGCTCCACTTGTGCAGATTTGCTCAGTGGAGGATGCTGGGGCACGCTTCTGTAGAAAACACATCCTGTGTTCCCCTCGGCGACCAGCTTTGAGGTGGCTGCAGAGGGCCCAGTCCCTCTGATCTGCATCCTTTTCTGCTGGACGGCTGCCTCTTCCACCGGTGGGGCTTCCAGTCCCTCCTTTCCTAATACCAGAGCCTCTGCTCCCTGAAGGGGAGCATTCCTCCCCAACTCAGCCTGAGCAGTCCGGGTGGGGTGGTCTCTGTCCCAAGGCCTCAGCATGGACACACAGTCTGGGCCTGGCCAATCCATCCTTCTGCCCTTAGTGAGCAGTTCCGGGTGGACAAAGAATCCCAATCCGTCAAGTGAGACTAACCTGACCAGCCCCAGGACTCCTGCATAAACTATCAGGAGAGACCCTCCAAGGAAGGACCCACCCGAATGTGGAGCCATCCCTAAGGAAAGCAGGGCTGAGAGAGGGAGGTACCCCGAGTCCCGATGACATGTCAACACCTGGGTCCAGCTGTAGCTGCAGCCACACACATCTCTGGCTTTCTAGTTACCTCCATCAATCAATCCTCTGACTCTTTCTTAACCCAGTTGAGGATGTGTTTTTGTTTGGTTGGTATACTTTTGCACAACAACCTCAAAGAGTGCGACATTTCCTGGTGTGTTGAGACCAATACCAGCCTCACCTCCTCCAGGCAGACCCTGCCCATTACTGTGGTCCACACAGCTCTGCTGGCATCTGACTCCCTTCCCCGCTTCCTGTCTGGACCATGCCCTGGGCACTTGGTGGGGGGAGCACCAAGATGGGCCTGGGGCACTGGCCACGTCCCAGGGGCCGTCTGCTGGGCTCCTAGAGACAGTTCTAAACAGGAGCTGAGGGAAGTTGCTCACCGACGCTGTGCCCAGTGGTCCCTGAGTGGTGGGCTAAGTGCAGGACATTCGTCACTGCGGGCGCTGTCACACACCGCAGGCCCAGGCCAGTTATTGCCACTGCTACAGACAAGTGTCTAACATGCCCCTGTGGGGCACCACTCCCACTGAGGGTCACAGTCAGGAAGCTATCTGCTGGCCCAGGGCCAGGGCAACAGCGGTGAGGGAGCGGGCCCTTCTCTCCTCCATGGCCTCCAGGGGCAGAGGGGCGCTCCCAGTGAATGTGCAAGATGCCGCGTTTCCTCAGACACACATGCCCGTGGCGTGGGTCCAGCAGGCACAAAGTCCCATGTGCCCGGCCCTCAACGGCCGCCACTGTCCACCTGCTGGGGCTGATGCTGTGACATCCGGTTCCCATACCTCTCCTCGACCCCCAACAAGTTTCCCTCCTTTTCCCACAGCCCCTTTTGGTCACCTGCCCTGGGCTTCTAGTTTGTTCCATGAGGACTTTGGGGGGCTCAGGCCACAGGCTCAAGGCTCCATCCACAGCTGGGCTTCTGGCTTGAGTGGTCTTAACCTCTCTGAGGCTCAGCGTCCTCCCCTGAAAACCAGGGTGGCAGTCTCACCACTTTCTTCACAGGGCTCCCTCCTGCTGTGGGAGCAGACAGAGGGCACTAGGGCAGGACGGCCTGAGGGGCGGGCCGGGCCCCACCTCCCCACCGCCTGGGGACCAGAGGAGGCCAACCTGCCCCCTCAGGACGCCTGGGGGGGGCGGGGCCATGGAAGGGGTGAGAGGTTGAGAAATGCGTGTCTGGGACCCTGTGTTGCGGACTATGAACTGGAGGCAAGACGCCGTTCTGATAGGCTTTGGATCAGGAGGCTCGGGGCACAGGAGAGTCTGTGACTAACTCTCTGGGCCACCTGCAGGATTCTCCTCACCAGGGTCAGTGATTTAAAATCAGCATCGACACTTTTCATTAGAGCTGGCACAAGCTTTCTGGCTCAGTGATATCTTAATGTTCACACACACTTGGAAAGCAGTGCCCGTGATGCAGGGGCCAGTTGGTGGGGGTGCCCATGGGGGGCGGGGCCATGGAAGGGGTGAGAGGTTGAGAAATGCGTGTCTGGGACCCTGTGTTGCGGACTATGAACTGGAGGCAAGACGCCGTTCTGATAGGCTTTGGATCAGGAGGCTCGGGGCACAGGAGAGTCTGTGACTAACTCTCTGGGCCACCTGCAGGATTCTCCTCACCAGGGTCAGTGATTTAAAATCAGCATCGACACTTTTCATTAGAGCTGGCACAAGCTTTCTGGCTCAGTGATATCTTAATGTTCACACACACTTGGAAAGCAGCGCCCGTGATGCAGGGGCCAGTTGGTGGGGGTGCCCATTGGCGTCCGTGGCTGAGGGGCTCTCCTTCCTGAAAGCCATCTCCATACTACGAGGAGGGCTGGAGGCTCCCATGGCCCGGCCCGTCTCCCACTTCCTGGATCACAAGAGAGCCCCCCACACCCACTTCTCTTGCCTATTGTCTCCTGTTCACCCTTCTCAGAGATGTGGCTGGTGCCTGCCTGTTCTGTGCCACACCAGGGGTGATTGCGGGGTGACCAAGGGAAGCGGGAATCAGCCTGGCTGAGCCACTGGCAACCAGTACCACACATATCTGCTCACACGCCAGGCACTGCAGGGCCTTGCCAATCCTTGCTGCTGCTGCTGCTACCCCCCACCCACCGTGGACACGTCGTCTGAAACTGGGACAGCCGAGGGCATGATAAGAACTTGTGTCTGCAAAACTCTTCCCCTCTCTTCAGAGCAAAGGGGCTAAAGGAGCTGAAGTATGAAAAAGAGCCTTTCCCTCCCAAGAGACAAAATGCAAAGGATATGGGAGGGGAGCGAACAGGGATTTTCAGTCAGGTGACCCAGGTTCAATGCTGGCTCTGCCGCTTTTCAGACCTGTGACCTTGGATAGACCACTTAACCTCCCTGAGCTTCTGCTCTCGTTAGTTCCCACCTCACGGGGCTGTTTGCACAGATGAAAGGCTAAATCGATGTGATGCAGCTCTGCAACATAAAGAGCCCTGCAAATGTTAGTTATTATAAGCAAAGATGAGGTCCCTGAGACACAAACAACAAGCTGACATAAAATTAGGCTGCTTTGTATAAGACTTCTCAGGCAAGCAGGATAATCTTGATAACAATAATCATAGTAATTATAATAATCACCCCTTCCGTTTGAGGAGCTGCTCTGGATCTTTCAGAGTTTTCCTCCTCTAATCTTTTAGGCCAAGTGAAGTCTGAGTGTGTGCGTGTGTGTACAGGCACACACATACACACACGCACAGTCCTCTGGTTGCAAAGGAAGCCTCCATCCTGCCCCTGTCCTGCCACATGCATGCAGTAGCTTCAGCTCCCGCCAGGGGGCAGGAGTGCACAGGCCAACAGGAGGCGCAGGGCTGCTGCACAAGCCCAGCCCAAGAGACTAGGTAGGGCTGGGCCAGGCTGGGGGCTTGGACTCAGTTCCTCGGTGAAAGGGGCTGAGAGACCCCTGCTGCTGGAGGCCCAGCCTGTGTGCTGCAAGGTCAGCAGGTGGAGAATGGCAGCGGGCACCTTTCCAGGCACTTTGTTCATGTCACCCAGATCTAAGCATCTCAGGAAATGCTGTGGTCCTGGTCTCTCCCTTCCTCGCTGCCGCTGGGGTGAGGAAGAGAGGAGTGCACTCCCTC
The DNA here is from genome assembly GCA_006408675.1 of Madoqua kirkii. NCBI lineage: Eukaryota > Metazoa > Chordata > Mammalia > Artiodactyla > Bovidae > Madoqua > Madoqua kirkii. Next base: position 9,180 of record SJYC01014957.1, read on the forward strand.
ACCCCTGCTTCCCTGGCCCTGGGCTGGCAGATGGCTCCCAGCTGTGACTCTCAGTGGACATGGTCCCCCCAGGGGTACTTTAGACATTCGTGAGTTTTCTTTGTTGGTGGCAAAACCTGGGTACTATAGGCAATTAGCAGTTAGAGGCTGCGCACGCACGGGGCTCTTTCTTTGCTGGGACTTAGCAAAGGCCTGTACCTGAGCACGCTGTCAGGCAGACAGGGTCTCTAGGAGAGCTGGAGGAACCCACAGGTTCACCATTTGTCTCAGTGAAGGGAGCCTTCTTGTCTCCCTGGAAAGATCCAACAGCAGAACCAAGGATTTGCTGCTGTTTCTAATCTTGCCTCTTTTTGGCTGTGCCCATCCCTTCTCCAGCCAGCCATCCATCCACACGTCCCACGGCCCCATCCAGGTTACCTACCTCCTCAACGTCATGTGTCCACCCACCCATGACATCATCGCCCATCAACCGCCCTGCTCATCCATCAACTTGCTCCCATAGCCACCCAGTCACCGCTCGCCTCCCGTCTTCCTTTCATGGCGTCTGTCTGTCCATCCCCTCGTTCTTCACGCCTGCACTCTCTTCCTTCCTTTCACTCCTCTTCGATCTGTGTAGCCGTCCAACTGTTCACCCACCCAGTCAGTCACTCATCCACCGTACGTATGCCTGCCACCCAGGGGGTCCCCGCCTTAGGAGCTTTCATGTTCACCAGGAAGAGAAGTTTTTAGGCATAGGGCGAGGCAGCCTGCCTCTCCCCAGCCCCGAACACATCTGGGAAGAACTGCCCCCTTGTCAGCCCCTCGCTCTGTCCCAAGGTGTGGTTGTCAGGAGCCCAGGGCCTTGTAAAGGAAGACTCTCCTAAGGCCTCCAGCTGGGTCTCCTGGGCTCCTCAGGGATGTATTTGTCCTAAGCCCAGCTGAGAGCTTTCTCTGTTTGGGGCCTAGGCTGCCTCTGAAGGAGCAGGGGGAAGACTGGATTTTCTAAAGAACCTCACTTATTTTATTTTTAATCAATCTTAAAATTTTAATTTATTTTTGGCTGTAGTGGGTCTTTACTGCTGTGTGTGGGCTTCCCATCGCTGCTGAGTGTGGGCTCTAGAGTACGCGGGCTCAACGGCTGTGGGGCGCGTAAGCTTAGCTGCCCTGAAGCACGTGGACTAGGGATCCAGCCCACAACTCCTGCACTGTACACATACACACACGCACAGTCCTCTGGTTGCAAAGGAAGCCTCCATCCTGCCCCTGTCCTGCCACATGCATGCAGTAGCTTCAGCTCCCGCCAGGGGGCAGGAGTGCACAGGCCAACAGGAGGCGCAGGGCTGCTGCACAAGCCCAGCCCAAGAGACTAGGTAGGGCTGGGCCAGGCTGGGGGCTTGGACTCAGTTCCTCGAGTGAAAGGGGCTGAGAGACCCCTGCTGCTGGAGGCCCAGCCTGTGTGCTGCAAGGTCAGCAGGTGGAGAATGGCAGCGGGCACCTTTCCAGGCACTTTGTTCATGTCACCCAGATCTAAGCATCTCAGGAAATGCTGTGGTCCTGGTCTCTCCCTTCCTCGCTGCCGCTGGGGTGAGGAAGAGAGGAGTGCACTCCCTCACCCCTGCTTCCCTGGCCCTGGGCTGGCAGATGGCTCCCAGCTGTGACTCTCAGTGGACATGGTCCCCCCAGGGGTACTTTAGACATTCGTGAGTTTTCTTTGTTGGTGGCAAAACCTGGGTACTATAGGCAATTAGCAGTTAGAGGCTGCGCACGCACGGGGCTCTTTCTTTGCTGGGACTTAGCAAAGGCCTGTACCTGAGCACGCTGTCAGGCACACAGGGTCTCTAGGAGAGCTGGAGGAACCCACAGGTTCACCATTTGTCTCAGTGAAGGGAGCCTTCTTGTCTCCCTGGAAAGATCCAACAGCAGAACCAAGGATTTGCTGCTGTTTCTAATCTTGCCTCTTTTTGGCTGTGCCCATCCCTTCTCCAGCCAGCCATCCATCCACACGTCCCACGGCCCCATCCAGGTTACCTACCTCCTCAACGTCATGTGTCCACCCACCCATGACATCATCGCCCATCAACCGCCCTGCTCATCCATCAACTTGCTCCCATAGCCACCCAGTCACCGCTCGCCTCCCGTCTTCCTTTCATGGCGTCTGTCTGTCCATCCCCTCGTTCTTCACGCCTGCACTCTCTTCCTTCCTTTCACTCCTCTTCGATCTGTGTAGCCGTCCAACTGTTCACCCACCCAGTCAGTCACTCATCCACCGTACGTATGCCTGCCACCCAGGGGGTCCCCGCCTTAGGAACTTTCATGTTCACCAGGAAGAGAAATTTTTAGGCATAGGGCGAGGCAGCCTGCCTCTCCCCAGCCCCGAACACATCTGGGAAGAACTGCCCCCTTGTCAGCCCCTCGCTCTGTCCCAAGGTGTGGTCTGTCAGGAGCCCAGGGCCTTGTAAAGGAAGACTCTCCTAAGGCCTCCAGCTGGGTCTCCTGGGCTCCTCAGGGATGTATTTGTCCTAAGCCCAGCTGAGAGCTTTCTCTGTTTGGGGCCTAGGCTGCCTCTGAAGGAGCAGGGGGAAGACTGGATTTTCTAAAGAACCTCACTTATTTTATTTTTAATCAATCTTAAAATTTTAATTTATTTTTGGCTGTAGTGGGTCTTTACTGCTGTGTGTGGGCTTCCCATCGCTGCTGAGTGTGGGCTCTAGAGTACGCGGGCTCAACGGCTGTGGGGCGCGTAAGCTTAGCTGCCCTGAAGCACGTGGACTAGGGATCCAGCCCACAACTCCTGCACTGGCAGGCAGATTCTTAGCCACCAGGCCGCCAGGGAAGTCCCAAGAGCCTCACTTTCTGAAGGGTCACACCCTTTTCAGTCTCAAAACCCTTGGATCTTACAATTGTTTATAAAAACAGCTTTGCCCCTATCTTCAAGAACCAGGGGTTGTGGGGGTGGGGTAGGGGTGGGGGTGACTTTGACCTGAGTTCCAGCTCTCACACACCTACAAGTTTCCACTCAGAAGCCATGTGGCGCCCCTGTGACTGGTGTGGTTTCCCACCCCTGGCCCTGGCTCAAGCTCAGCAGCAGGACCAGTGCTACGCAGCGAGTGTCTGCTCAGCAGGCTGGCTGGGCCCAGGACTGGGCGCCGGGGATACGGGGGGCAGCAGGGTCTGGAAACTGCCTCCCCACTCCCCGCCCTGAGCCTGCTGTCTGATGGGGGCGCAGACACACCAACCGGGCTCTGGAGTCAGGGAGGCTCCGAGGAGGAGGCAGCCGCTGAGTGAGGGCCACTCAAGGACACACTGCTGCGGGCAGGGCAGGCGAGAGGGGTCCATCTGGAAGGCAGGCAATCGTGGGTCGGCTGCGCCCCCAAGGCAGGCACCACTCAGAGACTGGCCTTCCCTGAGGGAGGAATTAAAGGGGAAGCTAAGGGCCTTGCCAGGGGACATCAGACACCTCTTGGGCCATCAACAGGGCCTGTGGACAATGGTGGGTTCAGAGTCCACGCAGCCCTTAGACATGAAATGAAGGGCACCCAAGCCCACACGGGTGGTCCAGGAGCCCACACACAGACCGAGCCCAGCATGAACTGTGGACCTCCCACCACCAGGGCAGAGGCTGGGGGCAGCCTGGGCCATCGATGGGTAGCTGGCGGAGGAAGCCTTACTGAGCGGATGCTAACCCTCCCCGAGGGTGGGGCCAGGGACATTTTCGGCCCCCAGTGCTCTCGCCAGCTTTGCGGTTCTTAGGTGAAGCTGCTATGTGAGTCTCCTAAAGCCTCCCTAGCAGAGGTTTGGGGCAGGGAGACTGGTGGGTACGGGGCAGGGTAACACCAAGGCCAGTGTAGATGAGGGCGAGCAGGGACTGCAGAGGTGATGGCTTGCCCGAGCACAGGCAGGTGTCCTGGGTGGGTGACTGGCACAGCCAGGGGGTGTAGGGTGGTGCTATCCTAGCAGCCCAGGGGTGGTGGTGTATTCATGTCACCACGGCTTCTGATCACCTCGGATCCTGAGGATGGAGTGGGCATGCACGCTTGTCCAAGACCCTAATTACCACCTCATGTGGTGCCACTTTCTCCTGGTGCCCTTCTCCCCTGGCTGGGTCCAGACCTGCAGTCTATGTCCTGTGCGGCCTTCTAAATGGGGGCTGGGTGGGGGTGGTGGTGCACGGAGGACAGCTGAAGCACCAAGCAAGCTCTATTCAGGCCAAAATAAACCTTAAGGGGAGTGGGGCAGACATTCCCACAGCCTCGCCCTCTGCCTCCTGAGCTCAATGTTCTAAGACAGGAGAAAAGAACTAAAATTGGATAGGCTAAGTTTCTACGAAACGAACAAGGGCAGAATGAAATTACCCACACAGAGCTCAGTCAAAGGGAAAGACAAGTGATAACGGCCAAGCTCGGCTCTTCAGAACACACAGTGACGATGCTGAGGAGTTTAATTAGAGCCGCCTCGGCTGTGAGATATTAACACACAATTATGGAAGAGAAAAGATGGAAGCTGGAGCAGTGTGCAGATGGCAGGGGTGACGGGCGGCTGGCGGGCCCTGGGGACAGCAAGCTTGGTGGGTGGTTCCTGTCCTCAGGCTTATTTGCTGACACCCCCTTCTCTTTCCTTGTCTCCTCACTGGGGACATCAGTCCCCGTGCCATCCGCTAAAGTGATGACATGATGTTTCTGTTTGACAAGGAGCACGTCACCTGCCTTCAGGACCTGAGGGACACAGCCCGGGGCAGCGCACCAGGCGTCCATGCTCTGACCCTGGGCAGGTCTCATCTGTTTTCGGAGCCTCAAAGGCACAAGGACAGGGTCGGCTGGATCAGTGGTTCTCACACCCTTGGGGGCCTCTGAGGGGTCCCTAAGATCAAAACCGTTTTCCTAACTCTTTGATGATGTTACTGGCCTCTCCGAAGGTATTAATGGCTGCACTGACGAGAGACAAGACGGCACCCTTCGGCAGGAAGCAGGGGCACCAAACTATGCGAACCGCCATTCTATTCTCGGCCACCGCAAAGTCACAGTAAGACCAGTGCTGGTTTCCCAAGACATTTAAGAACGTCCACGGGAGCTCCCTGGTGGGCCAGTGGGTTAAGACTCTGTGCTTCCAAGGCAGGGTGCGTGGGTTTGATCCCTGGTCGGAGAACTAGATCCCACACGCCCCCGGGGCCACTGAGCTCGTGCGCCGCTGTGACTCAGCTCCTGTGCTCTGGAGCCTTCTCGTCACAACTGGAGAGAGGCCCACGTGCCGCAGCTAAGACCCGACACAGCCAAAAACAAACCAGGATGAAGAAACAAAGACTGTCCTTGAGGAAGCAGTCAGTTGTGAAGTAAGAGCCCTACTGTGGCACACACGGCTTTTCATATTCTCTGATGGAACGGGGAGGCTCTGCAAACTGCAGGTGATGCCTGTCTGGAGGGGAGGCATGCGAAAGGCTGCCCTGCCAGCCACAATGGTACCCTTTTTATTCACAAGACACCACTTGAACTTGAAAGAATGACCGACAGACAAATTTAGGTAATTCAGACTTGGTCTTTGGAAGACAGTTTCTAAAATATCAAGCTAGCCTGTTGCTTCAAGGAAAACACCTAACAAATCTGCTACCAAAATGAAAAAATTTCCAGCTTCCAAGGGAAGAACCAGACTTTCAGAAAGCTTGTACTTAACCCCATAAGTTTGACAGCTTTCCAACACCTGAAGACTTTTCTGGTAAGACAGACACTGATGTTAACAAATGCAAGTTTTTTATATTCTCCACTGAAAAGTGTCACCATTTGGAAGATGTGCATAATTCTGAACCACTATTTTCCGAATGATCAAAATGATGTCAAAAATTCGGCATGGTTGACCCATTCAAAGAGCAAAGTAAACCAATGGATTTTTTTAAAAAGACTTAATTACGAGGAGGGTACAGAGATTTCCCACATAACCCGAGAGCCTCCCCCATTACTGACATCACTCAGCACAATGGTATACTTAATTAAAAAAAAAAAGATGAACCTATACCAACATATCATAATCACCCACAGCCTGCTGTTAACCTTTGGTTTTACTCTTACTGTTGGTCAGTCGCTAAGTTGTGTCTGGCTCTTGCAACCCTATGGACTGCAGCAGGCCAGGCTTCCCTGAACTTCACTATCTCCCGGAGTTTGCCCCAACTCACATTCCAGGGTGTAGACAAGTGCACAATGCCGTGTCCCTATAACTGTGGTATCATACAGTGTATTTATACAGTGTGGTTATATACAGTTATATACAGTGTACTGTGATGGCCCTGAAACTCTGCTGTGCTCTACCTGTTTATCTGTCCCTCCTCAGACCCTGACCTTTTTACTGTCTCCACTGTTTTACCGTTAGAGAAAGTTATGTGGTTGGAATCATACAGTACAATCTGATGGATCCATTTCAGATTCATTTCTTCCCCTTAGTGGTGTGCTTTTCAGGTTCTGCCACGTCTTTTCATAACTTGATCGCTCATTTCTTTTTAGTGCTAAATAATATTTCATTGTCTGGGTGCACCCCAGTTTACCTATCCATTCACCACTGAAGGACCTTTTGGTTGCTTCCAAGTGTTGGCAATTATCAATAAAGCTGCTGTAAACATCTGTGTGCAGGCTTTCTATGCAGACATAAGCTTTCAGATCTTTTGGGTAAATATAAAGGAACATGATGGCTGGATTGTATGGCAGGAGTATGTTTAGTTTTCTAAGAAACCACCAAGCTCTTCCAATGTGACTGGACCATCGGCAAGGCCTGAGGGTTGCTGCTGTGTTACATCCTCCCCATCTTGTGTGGTCGGTGTTCCAGGTTTCGGTCATTCATAGGTGTGCAATGGTGTCTCCCTCTTGCTTTAGCTTGCATTTCTCTGATAACATATGATGTGGAGTACCTTTTCATATGCTTATTGGCTATCCACAGACCTTCTTTGGTGAGGTATCTGTTAAGGTTTTGGGCTCATCTTAAAATCAGATTGTTTGCTTTCTTGTTGAATTTTAAGAGTTCTTTGCATACTTTGGATAAAGCTCTTTATTGAACATATATATATATATTTTTGGCAAATATTGTGTCCGCGTCCAAGGCTTGTCTTCTTATACTCTTGACTTTCGCCTTTCACGGAATAGCTTTTAATTTTTATGAAGTCCGGTTTATCAGTTCTTTCATGGACTGTGTCTCTGGTGCTGTACGTAGAGGATCATCACACCCAAGGCCGCCCAGGTTGCCTCCTATGTTATCTTCTGGGCGTTTCATACTTTCACACTTGCTGCCATCACCTGCCCTGCCGTGCTGCTAAGGGGCTGGAGCTCCCTGGGGGCCTGGCTGGTGCCCACCCTGGGGACTGGCGTCAGCCTGTTGATGCTGCAGTGTTTACATGAGGCAGGTGGGGTGGCGACAGGTGTAAAGAACAAGGGTGACAAATAGGCGGGGCGACCGGAACATGGCGAGGCAGGGTGGTGCCCGTGGCTGTGCCCCAGCAGAGGTTCCGGGGGCCACCCTGGGCAGGCAGGAGGAGGCGGGCACAGTGGGGCCAGGCTGGCTGCCAGCTCCCTGAATGCCCAGCACTAACCACGAGAGGAATGCAGGGTTGGGGGAGGCTGGGGGCTGAGTGAAGCCCCAGGGGCATCTAACTCTCACGTGAAGTCGGCCCACAGGGAGCTGCTCAGCCCAGGGCCACCACCTTGGCAGCCTCCTCTGAGGTGGGGATCAGGGTGGGAGGCCTCCCCTCTCCATGTAGCCTCTGCCATTCTCACCACCTGATGTGGACACCAGGGGGTCATGGGCCCCGCAATGCAGGGTGGGACAAAGCTGCACAGACCTGGGCGTAGCAAAGTGGTCAGGTGCCCACTGGGCAGTGTCCAGGCCTCAGCTCGACCCGATGCCGAGGAGCAGCAGCACAAGGCTCCCTGAGCGAGAGGGGCAGCCACGGCCCCCGCACCCCTAGGGTCTGGCCTCACTCTCTGAAATGGCAGGGTGCCAAACGGGGCACCAAAAGCGCCGCCCGAGCTCAGGTTGCTTTCTCTCTCCCCTCTCACCCCTTTCCATGCCCTGGCCAGGGTAGAGGCCTGTCCACATGGCACCTTCCTTGGGGTCAGAAAAAGGAAGTTTTCCTCAGGCCTCACAGCTCAATGATGGAGAAGGAAGTGGCAATCCAGTCGTTATTCTTGCCTGGAGAATCCCATGGACAGAGGAGCCTGGCAGGCTACAGTCCACGGGATCACAAAGAGTCAGACACGACTAAGTGATTAACACACATGGCTCAGGAAGAAGGTGGGCCGCGTTTCGGCCCTCTTGTGGGCCCTGGGTGTGGGACTCTCCTGCGGGGCACAGCCTGCCTCCGAACTGAGCAGGAGTCCGAGGAGGATGAAGGCGCAGCGCGCCGCCCCTGGGCCTGGCCCCTCAGGTGCACGTGCGCCTCCTACCCCTGAATGCAGAGGACGGCAAAGTCTTGGGGGGGAAACAGAGCCCTAAGAGAGAAGACCTGGTGTCATGGATACCATGCGGAGAGCCACGCACCCACTGAGAGCAGCTGCCTAGACTATCAGATGAGCAAGACACAGTCTGTCGCATTTGACGCGCGGAGCCCTTGGGGCATACTTGTTGCAGCAGCTAGTGGCACCCTGACCAGCACACCCTCCAGTGTCCTTCCTCTCCTGGTTGTTGCTCGCTACGTGACTTCCGACCTCTGTTCAGTCCTCGGTTATGAATTACCTGTACTTTAGCAAAAGGAGTACGTCAAGGTTGTATATTGTCACCCTGCTTATTTAACTTATATGCAGAGTACATCATGAGAAACGCTGGGCTGGAAGAAGCACAAGCTGGAATCAAGATTGCTGGGAGAAATATCAACTTCAGATTTGCAGATGACACCACCCTTATGGCAGAAAGTAAAGAGGAACTAAAAAGCCTCTTGATGAAAGTCAAAGAGGAGAGTAAAAAAGTTGGCCTAAAGTTCAACATTCAGAAAACTAAGATCATGGTATATAGTCCCACCACTTCATGGGAAATAGATGGGGAAACAGTGGAAACAGTGTCAGACTTTATTTTTTTAGGCTCCAAAATCACTGCCGATGGTGACTGCAGCCATGAAATTAAAAGACGCTTACTCCTTGGAAGGAAAGTTATGACCAACCTAGAAAGCATATTCAAAAGCAGAGACGTTACTTTGCCAACAAAGGTCCATCTAGTCAAGGCTATGGTTTTTCCTGTGGTCATGTATGGATGTGAGAGTTGGTGGACTGTGAAGAAAGCTGAGCGCCGAAGAATTGATGCTTTTGAACTGTGGTGTTGGAGAAGACTCCTGAGAATCCCTTGGACTGCAAGGAGATCCAACCAGGCCATTCTAAAGGAGATCAGGCCTGGGTGTTCATGGGAAGGAGTGATGCTAAAGCTGAAACTCCAATACTTTGGCTGCCTCATGTGAAGAGTTGATTCCTTGGAAAAGACTCTGATGCTGGGAGGGATTGGAAGCAGGAGGAGAAGGGGACGACCGAGGATGAGATGGCTGGATGGTATCACCGACTCGATGGACATGAGTTTGAGTGAACTCCGGGAGATGGTGATGAACAGGGAGGCCTGGCGTGCTGTGATTCATGGGGTCACAAAGAGTCAGACACAACTGAGTGCCTGAACGGAACTGAACTGAGTCCCTCTTTTATTGCTTTACTGAGCAAGACACTACCCTCTCCATGAGACTGAAGTGACAAAAAGTGAAAGTGTGAGTTGCTCAGTGTTAGTTGTGTCCAACTGAGATAAAAATCAATGTCTGTCCATCATGTGAACTCAAATGTGTCCACTCACTGGGAAGGGCCGTCCCACAGTGCCCAGCATAAAATGGGCACACAACCAGTGTGTCCTCAGGACACAGGCAGAAGAAGCAAGCCCTGGACCCAGGCCCTGGAGCTGAGAGGCTGGGTACAGCTTACTTCACTTACAGTTCTGCCGGCCCGGTCCCTCCTCCCACCATCAGGGCCTCACCAGCAGGTCCCATGAATCCTGGAGAGCCACCCTGATTTACTGGGTGTGTCGCTGTTGCCTGGCGGGCAGCACAGGCCTGGGGGCGGGCCACGGCCTCCTGTTTCCTTCTCTGTCCCTGCCTCCCCTCCTTGGTTCCCTGGTTTTGGCTTCCAACGGGAATGAGCTCCCTGGTGGTCCCAGCTTCTAAGAGGCATGTGGCATGTTCTCGGGAGACAGAGGGGCGTCTTTGCCTTCTTGGCCTCGGGGGGCGGTGAGCGGGGAGGTGGCAGTAGCGAGTCTGCCTCCTCTGCCCTGGCTCCCCACCATCAGCAGCCCACTTGAGGCTTCACCTTTGTTAAGAGATGATCGCCTCAAACAGCCTGGATACAGATGCGGAAGAACCAGGGGCTCTGGCCCAGTAAGGAGCTCTGTTGTCATGGTGACCTCTGGTCTCCTAGCTGCCAACCTTCTCTTGGAAGGGAGCAGGGAGGGGAAGGTATGTGCCCAACCCCCAGGCTGGCAGAATGGACAGAAGGAAGGGGGGAGGGCATCCAGCCTGCCCACCTGTCTCCAGCAGCCCTGTGGCTGAGTGGGCACTTGCCCTCCAGTGAGAAGGGCTGTCCTCTCTGCCTCCCTGTGGGGAGGTCAGAAGAACCCAGTCCTCGGGACCACTGAATCCACACCCAGGACTGGCCCCTCTCAGGCCTCTGGGACCCCACCCAGCCTCCATGTGAACTTCAGCCAAACCCTGAAAGGGAAGTCACAGTGCGCGGCACCCCATATCAGTCCTCTCAGGCCATTTCTGTGGACGTTTCATCCGTGCCCCGCCCGCACCCCCGCCCCTGCCCAGTCTTCACTCCTTCTCTGGGGCCTTCTGACAGGGGCTGTCCTCTCTGCCTCCCTGTGGGGAGGTCAGAAGAACCCAGTCCTCGGGACCACTGAATCCACACCCAGGACTGGCCCCTCTCAGGCCTCTGGGACCCCACCCAGCCTCCATGTGAACTTCAGCCAAACCCTGAAAGGGAAGTCACAGTGCGCGGCACCCCATATCAGTCCTCTCAGGCCATTTCTGTGGACGTTTCATCCGTGCCCCGCCCGCACCCCCGCCCCTGCCCAGTCTTCACTCCTTCTCTGGGGCCTTCTCTCTCACCTTTCCGCAGCACTCGCTCTCTGGCCTTGCTCTGGCCCTGGGCCTCCCCCACTGCCTGCCCTCTGCTCATGCTCTTCTCTTGGGGCTCTGGGCCCTGTGGATGCTGCTTCCTGGGCAGCGAGCTCCCCTGCCTCCCTTGTGGGCTCCTGCCCTTCCACTGGACACTTAAGTTCCTCAGTCCTCAAAACTCTTCTTACTTTCATAAGTCACCTTCTCGGTGGGTCAGACAGCGCCAGCCCCTCCTCTGTGCAGTGACCCTGGGTTCACTGGCCCCTCCACTCCATTCAGCACATTCCTGGTCAGTCCAGCCCTCCCCCCGACTCCCGGTTTCCCATCTCACTGTCTCCATCATGGCCTTCCTTCCCATCTCAGGCTCGAGTCCTGCTGCACCAGCAAATGACCACTGCTGCTTATTTCATTTTTAAAAATGACATTAAATAAACTCACTTAAAACAGCTTATCCTATAAAAGAGATTTAATATTAATCAGTCATTAAAAAGAATGAAATAATGCCATTCGTAGCAACATGGATAGACCTAGAGAGATGATCATACTTAGTGAAGTAAATCAGAGAAAGATAAATATTGCATGATATCACTTATATGCAGAATCTAAAGTATGAAACAAATGAACTTAGTTACAAAACAGAAACAGAGCGACAGACACAGAAAACAAACATATGGTTATCAAAGGGAGGTTATCAAAGGAGGGATACATCAGCACTTTGGGATTAAAATATACACAATACTATACATAAAACAGTATCCGACAAGGACCTACTGTATAGAACAGGGAACTACACTCAACATCTTATAACAATCTATAATGGAAAAGAATATTAAAAAAATATATATATATATATGACTTCTCTGGGGGTCCAGTGGTTAAGAATCCACCTGCCAAAGCAGGGGCTATGGGTTTGATCCCTGGCCCGGGAAGATCCTGCAGCATCAAGGCAGCTAAGCCTGGGTGCCACAACTACTGAGGCCTGTGCTCTAGAGCCGGCGTTCTGCAACAAGAGAAACCACTGCAATGAAAGCTCACAGCCCACGCCTGGAGAGTAGACCCTGCTCACTGCAACTAGGGAAAACATGCATGTAGCAATGAAGACCCAGCACAGCCATAGATAACAAACAGAGAAACATACATATGTACATATGTATGACTGAGTCATGTTGCTGCACCCATGAAACTGACACAACACTGTAAATCAACTAATATCAGTAAATTAGAAACAAAACCTTATCCTCAACAATAATCCACAAAACCAGAGGCTGGTGTGCTAACTTTTCTAATATATGTTAAAACACACAAAACTACTCAAACATTACAGATGTAGAAAACAGATGTATGGTTACCAGGGGATGGGGGTGGGGAGGGATACATCGGGAGACGGGCTGGCATATATACACTATCATATACAAAATCGATCAACTAGTAAGAAGCTACCATGTAGCACAGGGAACTCTATTCAATACTCTGTAATGGTCTATGCTGGGAAAAAATCTGACAGTGTATAAATGAATCACTTTGCTGTACACCTGAAACTAACACAAATTGTAAATCAACTATACGCCAATAAAAATTACGAAGGAAAAATTGCTCACAGCCCACGCCTGGAGAGTAGACCCTGCTCACTGCAACTAGGGAAAACATGCATGTAGCAATGAAGACCCAGCACAGCCATAGATAACAAACAGAGAAACATACATATGTACATATGTATGACTGAGTCATGTTGCTGCACCCATGAAACTGACACAACACTGTAAATCAACTAATATCAGTAAATTAGAAACAAAACCTTATCCTCAACAATAATCCACAAAACCAGAGGCTGGTGTGCTAACTTTTCTAATATATGTTAAAACACACAAAACTACTCAAACATTACAGATGTAGAAAACAGATGTATGGTTACCAGGGGATGGGGGTGGGGAGGGATACATCGGGAGACGGGCTGGCATATATACACTATCATATACAAAATCGATCAACTAGTAAGAAGCTACCATGTAGCACAGGGAACTCTATTCAATACTCTGTAATGGTCTATGCTGGGAAAAAATCTGACAGTGTATAAATGAATCACTTTGCTGTACACCTGAAACTAACACAAATTGTAAATCAACTATACTCCAATAAAAATTACGAAGGAAAAATAATTGTGAAGGCAAAAAACAAAACTATTCAAACAGAAGGTAGTGGTCTGCAGGGACCGCTAGGTGAACAGGCGTGACCCCACCCAGCCCACCCCCGCCAGGAGCACCTGTACCACTCTGGGGACACACTGCCTCTCAAAGGCAACTCCGTGTTCCCATCACACAAGCTGGAGGCCCCAAGGCCAGCTCCACCCTCTTCACTTCTTTTGCTCCTACAGCCACAAGCCCCAAGAACTGTCATGTTTCCCCAAAAAGGTCTGACTCCCCTCCAAGACCGCACCTCCTCTCCAGTATGGAGGACCTCAGGGGTCCCACGAGTCTCGGGGTCTCCAGGCTCCCTGCCTCTAATCAGTCTACTACCGAGAGCACTTAATCACCATCACAAGACCCTCCACAGCTCCAGACTACGGTGTGACCAAGGCCACGTCACCCGCCCACCTCCTAGGACTCCTTCCATCTGTTGCCCACCTCTGGCTCATCAGCCACCTCGCCAACCTGTTTCCCTGCAGAGGAACAGGATAAAGACCTTGGCTGAGAGAGCGAGATGGAGAACAGAGGGAGGGTATGGAACAGAGAGCTAACCAGTGGGTCAGAAGCTGTGGGTGGTGGGGACGGGGAGCGGGGGAGTCTGGGGGAGCAAGTGACACGAGTCCACGTGAGATTTGCAGCAAAGGCAAGGATCTGGCCTCCCAAGATGGGGGCACATCACTTCAACAGTCTGTGACTCCTTGGCTCTGAGTGGTGGTGGTCTGTCATGTTCTCCCCCCAGGGTTTCTGTGAGAACCCAGGCTCGGGGGCGGGTGCTCTCTGAACTGCGAAATGCTTCAGCCACGGCGTGCATTCATGTGAGCATGCATGCAGACCAATGCTGGTAGTCTGAGTTACCGTAACAGTGCGTCTGCTGAGTAATGCTATCTTTTGAGGTGGCTCGGGAGGGCATGCAGGAGCCCCAAGGGCAGCCACCTCCACACACACCTGAGGCCGCCGTGTCCTGAGAGCTGGGGAGCAGTTATCTTGTGTCCTGGGGAAGGGCAAGTCAGACAACTTCCTCCAACTCAGAGATCCACCCACCTGCCTTCTAAGTTGAAAGGGACTGGGCCTGCGGCTCCCAGATTCTGGGAGGAGGGAGCAGGCCTTCTCCACCTGCTAGGCCTTAAAGGCTGGCAGAAAGAAGTCCCCTGGAGGGAGTAGACCCCTCCCCACGAGGGCGCTAGGGACTGTTACTTGAGAACCAAGCCTGTTTGTTTCTATGGCACCAGGGAGAGACTGGAGTAGTGGGGAAACCTGCAGCCAGCCCAGGCCAGAGCTCTGCCTGGTGGGTGCCCCCAGGCTGGCCCAGGCTGTACAAAAGCTCACTCTCCAAGGACAAGGCCACTGCCTCAATTAGCTGTCCTCCCAGGAGCGGCTCCACTGATCCCCTAAAAGGCACAGCAGGTCCTCCAGGGTTGCAGGAGGGGCCCGGCCCAGCCTGCAAGCCTTTGCCAGAGTCTCAGTCACAGTGTGCCCCAGGCCCCCCGCTGCTCTTTTCACCCTCTTCCCTCCACCAGCAGTAGGCGGTACCTTTGAAGTCGGGTCCTCTGTTCCAACTGAAAATGGCTTAGAACCAAAATTAGAGGCTGCACAATCAGCTTGCAATTTAAAATGCCACTGAGGCGTCCCCCGACCCCCCTACCCCCTTTTAAAATGTCATCTTAATTAGATGAAGCCTGGCTTCATGTTTTCTGAATTTCAAGGTAATTTCTCTAGGATGTTTCCCTCCTTTTGGTTATTTTTATCTTTGGCATAAAGCGAGTCTGTGAGCCTCACCAGGGCTAATCTGTGAGTCTGCAGACACGTTCACAGGCCCAATTTTCTGGCAGCTGGGGTTCGGCTGCCCCCTGGCTCTGGAAGCTGAGAACTCACTGACCTGAGGGGTCTGAGGAAGGCAGGTCCTGAGATCTGCTGTTAATTCAGTTCCCTCCAGTTAACTCAGCACCAGGCTGTCTGGGCCTCTCACCTAGGCAATGGGGCTATGCTAGGGTTTAGGAGAAAACACGAAGGAGCCTAGGAGGGCTTAGCTAGCCCCAGACACCTTCCTTAATCCAGTTTGTCACCTACTTCCCTGCCTAGACTCTGCCCTGCCTGGCAACGTCCCCCAAGCGTAGGCCACTGGGGACCTGCAGTAATAACCACTGAATCACTCCCATTCCAACTCTCAAAGTTTCTGATTAACCAAGGATGAGAACGTCTGTTTGGTGCCATAAAGTCTTTGACGCCCCTAAACATTTGCTAATTAGCTCTTTCAACAAAGACTGCAGGCGGCCTAGGACTATCTCCTCTGCCTCGGGGGCATTTGACTATGCTGTTCCCCAGCCAAACCCAGTCCTCAAAGAGGGAGTCAGGTTATGAGCTTCATGGTGTCCTTCCAAATTCACATGTTAAAACCCTAAACAGCCTAAAGAGATTAAAACCTGGCTTAAATCTCAGCATTCAAAAAACGAAGACCATGGCATCCAGTCTCATTACTTTATGGCAAATAGAAGGGGTAAAAGTAGAAACAATGACAGATAGTGGTTGCAGCCACGAAATTAAAAGATGCTTGTTCCTTGGAAGAAAAGTTAAGATAAATCTAGACAGCATATTGAAAAACAAGAGACATCACTTTGTCAACAAAGGTCTGTATGGTCAAAGCTATGATTTTTCCAGTAGTCATTCATGTGTGGATGTGAAAGTTGCACCATAAAGAAGGCTAAGCACTGAAGAATTGATGCTTTCAAATCATGGTGCTGTGACTCTTAAAAGAGTCCCTTGGACTGCAAGGAGATCAAATCAGTCAATCGTAAAGGAAATCAACCCTGAAGGAAATCACTGGAAGGACTGATGCTGAAGCTGAAGTTCCGCTACTTTGGCCACGTAATGCAAAGAGCCAGCTCATTGGAGGAAACCCTGATGCTGGGAAAGACTGAGGGCCCTGAGGAGAAGGGGGCGCAGAGGATGAGATGGTTGGATGGCATCGCCGACTCAATGGACATGAGTTTGAGCAAGCTCTGGGAGAGTGATGGACAGGGAAGCCTGGTGTGCTGCAGTCCATGGGGTTGCAGAGAGTCAGACACAACTGAGCGACTGAATAAGAAGTTAAAAGGAGGTAATTCGCGTGGCCCCTAATCGGTTATGACTGGTGTCATAAGGAGACAGGGACACACAGAGGGAAGGCCATGTGAGGACACTTGAAGAAGAGAGATACCTACAAGCCCAGCAGAGAGGCCTCAGGGGAAACCAGCGCTGCTGGCCTCTGGATCCCAGACTCCCAGCCTACAGAGCCACGAGGAAAGGCCCTGCTGCTTAAGTCTCCCCCTTGCTACGACAGCCCTAACAAACAAATACAGCACCCAGGATGGGGTCTCCCGGGGATGGGAGTGGGGCTTCTCTTTCCACCATTCCAAACCCTACCTACAAGGCCACGCAGGATCTGGGACCTGGCTCCCCTTGCCCTCTTTTCCCTGAATCTCCTGGCCACCCTTCCCCTTCTCTAGGCTTTGCAACACAGCTGCCAAGTTCATTTCCACCTCAGGGCCTTTGCATGGTTCCTCCTGCTTCCTCAAGACTTTGAGAGACTAGCTCTTATTTTCCAGTCTCAGTTTAAAAGTAACATTCCCCCCAACTTCCCCCACCCAGAAATCGTTCCTTGACGACCCACAACCCCATCTCAAGCAGGTGCTTCCTACTGTTCTTATGCCAACATCATTCTCTTTAACAGAACTTATTGCAGTGTGTAAGTAGATATATTTATTTACGTACTAGAATTCATTCATTTGTTGGCTATTTATCTTTCCAGAGAGACTGTGAGCTCCCTACCAGCAGGGTTTTGCATCTGCTTTGCTGACCAGTTTGTTCACCGACAAGGTGCTGCCTATGGGATGAAGAAATGAATGGATTCTAGGACATAAGCGGAGCTGGGAACCAGGTGCCATTGCTTCCTTGTCCTTGGAAGGCTTGGCAGCACCAGGGTGAACCAAAGATGGGGTTGGGAAGCAGACGAGGGATTGCCTGGTCTCAAGGTCTCTGCTCACCTCAACAGGAAACCGGGGAGAGTGGTTACGGGGCAGACTAGTCATGAGAGGGGCTGAAATGCCACAAGTGTGCACAGAAGCCCCCGTTCCTGGATGCCTCCAGAGCAACCACAGGGCAATGAGCTGGCTCAGCTCTAGCAGTGCTGGATGCTGTCCTTTCTGGGTGCCCACCTCTGCCAGCTGAACAGGGATACAACCATACACGTGTGGGGCACACATGTGGGGACCGGCTCCCCACCAGGCCAAGTCGGGGGTCCGTGGAATTCTGAAACTGAGCTGTGCATGGTGGAGGGCTGTTTTCAGGGAAGAGGGGATTTGTGTTATTGTCTACATTTCAAATCCTCTCATATTCCTTCCAAAAAGTTGTCTAGCTGGGAGCTCTGCAAATGAAAACTGAACTGCAGAAAAGTGGTCAACACTGAAAAAGAGAAAAACAAAATGGAACTTGTAAACTGACTTCTGAGCCTAACTGTGTAATGACATCCAGATGGGCCCCTTCTCCCCTCAGGGACTACGAGGAACCAGGGTTCTCCTGTTACAGACGATGGACATGAAAGCCAGCTCCCCAAAGTGAAAACACGAGGCTATGTCTGGTGCAGTTAATATATCCCTGATTCAGAACAATATAGAAAAAAATGCCCATTAATGGAAAACCTAGAAAACCAGGGTTTCCATGAACTCCCTAAATAAATGATAACTGATACCCCTCAAATACTGGCTTGATGAGGAATTAGGGATCTGCCTGCCTCAATGCCATGGGTCTTGGTCAGCCCTGGAGACAAGACTGGAATTTGGGGCAAGGACTCCAGCAAGGAATGACAACGCAGGCGTCCAGAACGGCTGGCAAAGCCCCTGAGAATGAACTGGGGCAGAGACAAGGGCCCCACTGAAGCCTGGGGCTGTTGAGTCTTGCTCCTCCC
The DNA here is from genome assembly GCA_006408675.1 of Madoqua kirkii. Classification (NCBI taxonomy): domain Eukaryota; kingdom Metazoa; phylum Chordata; class Mammalia; order Artiodactyla; family Bovidae; genus Madoqua; species Madoqua kirkii. The sequence continues at coordinate 27,388 of SJYC01014957.1, forward strand.
GATGAGGGTGGCTACCACCACCCTCCAGGGCATATGCCTCCTCTCTCTGGATCCTGAGCGCCTAAGTCTGGCTCCCCCATGCATTCAGGAGCTACCAGTGAGCACGGCACACAGCAGGTGCTCAGTCAGCACGGGTGGGACTAATGAACTTCCTAGGGAAGGAGCCAATGAGTGCTACAGCCGGGGTTACAAACTTGCGGTGCAAGACGGGTGTTTTCCCACGTGGCCTTCCAGTTCACTCTCCCTTGCCAGGCTCTGAAATAAGGGACCAGCACTGGGCAGATCAGGCTTCCCTGGTGGCTCAACGGTAAAGAATCCACCTACAATGCGGGAAATGCAGATTTAATTCCTGGGTCGGGAAGATCCCCTGAAGAAGGAAATGGCAACCCATGCCAGTATCCATGGACAGAGGAGCCTGGCAGGCTACAGTCCACGGGGTCGCAAAGAGTCAGACATGATCTAGCGACTAAACAACTGGGCAGACCAGAGCTGGGAAGCTGGCTTCAACTCAAGGGCCGCCTGACGCACAGTCATCTAGAGAGGACGCCGAGGCCAGGCTCAGTGCTGGGACTGACTGGCAGGGATGCTGGGCATGAAGAGGGCCGGGGGTCAGTTCAGCACACAGGCCGCCTCTGCGCCTCTCCTTGGACGTGATCCTGAGGCGGCCCAAACCATCACACTGTGTGATGCTGCACAAGTGTGCGAGTACTTAACATGTGTCCAGCAGCCGTGAGGGGCTCTTCTGCCCCTAATGTTGAAATCTCTCCCCAAGAGCTCACCACCTACGATGCCCACTCAGGCTCTGCCTCCTGTGGGCTGGTCCCTCAGCATGTCAGGGTCCAGTGGAGAATGATGATCTGTATAGCACCTCCTGCACACGCAGGACAGGATTCCCTGGGCACACCTGTAACCCACCTGCTCCAGGACATGCTGTGGAGGGTGGGGGGAGTCTCTGCTCTGGGAAGGTGCTGCACCAGCTCCCACGCCCGCCTCTCCCTGAGTGCCGACATTCAACGGCTGTGAGTCGCACCAGTAAGTTGCCAAATGCGCTTCTGTGTGTCGGTCTTGGAAACAAGACTTCGATCCCTCTGGGGGTGGTTTCACTGTCGAGAAGTGGCAGCATTTGCACTTGAAGGCCCCTTGTGGCTCCTGTGGGCCTTCTCCACCCTCACACCTCGAGGGACCCTGGAGGACCCCGTATGCAGGCCAGAGGGAGTTCGAGTGGCGGCGGGACACTCACAAGCTGAGGCTGCAAGCACACTGGTGCCCATCAGGTGCACGCTGGGGGCTCGGCACAGCACTGTCCTCCCAGGAAAATCTAAGGGGGATTATTTATAGACAGCAAAAAAATGGTTTTCCCATGATTCACTCAAATAACTGTAAAGTAGCTGTTTTTAATAATTTGGGACACATAAGAAAAGGAAATGTCAGGGCAAGCATTGAGCATCAAGCTGAGGACACAAGCTGGGTGAGGGATCAGGACACAGAGGGACGCTATGGGTGACATTGGTACCAGGGCCTAACAGCAGGTGGGCTGGCAGGCCGCCTGTGCTCCAGGGACCTTCTGAGCAGTGGCCAGCATGCCAGCCCCCAGCCCTCACTGGGCGCTGTCGACCACAACAAGGGGTTTGACTTTCATCCCGTTTGGTGAGAAACCATGGGATGGCTTAATGGAGGGGTGAGAAAGGCTATTCTGGTTTTGAAGGCTCACTCTGGCTGCTCTCTGCAGCCAGGTGGGGTGTGGGAGAGCTCGGCTGGTGGCCACAGAGAGAACCCCAAGGAGGCCATCACTGTCAGCAGATGAGGGACGGTGCGGGTGTGTGATGTGGAACTGGAGAGACCCTCAGAAGTGATGCCGTCTCTGCGCCGTCATTTTACAAGCTGGAAAACGTACACAGAAGACACAGAGGGGAAGGGCTGCAGGGTCCTCTCTGATCCAGCTGATGGCTCCCAGTAAGGAGGTAGGACTCATCTCAGGCTGGTTGTGATGTGGGGCCCATCCGGGTAGAGAAGGTGTGGATGTGTGGGTGAAGCCCATTAGGGAGATGCCTCTGTCTGAAATGCCAAGAAGCTGGGGCCCAGGGAACTTCAGTCTGCCTGGGCTGGCACTGGAGCGTCTGAGAACTAAACCCTGAGGATAGGATGGGACTGTCAGTGGGGCTTGAAGTGGCAGATTCTGAGCTGCAGATGCATAAGACAGCTCACATCAAAGTGAGATGGGATGTAGGTGCCATGATCTGGATGGGGTAGGGGAACCGTTGGGTGGGGGCACTCAGGGCCCCAGGACTGTCAGCTACAGTCATGTTTCCAGACAGCAACGTGGTGAGAGACACTGGATTCTGGGACCAAGCCAACAGCCTCTCTCAGCCTCAGTATTGGCTTCTGTGACATGGGATTACAGCGGCATAGGACTCTGGGTGTTTTCAGTGTTAGCGCAGTCAGGACTTGGCCTGACATAGAGTAAGAATGCAACATAACGGCCACTGTAGTCTATGAGTCACGAATACCTAGGGCTGCTGTGACTGAACTCCTCAGTCAAGCAGAGTGGTAGGGCTGTGTCCTACGTGGAAGGAATGCACAGTAAAACAAGTACAAGTCAGGGTGCTGGTTAAAAATAACTCACCAAAACAAAATAAGAAACCACAAACAAATATATAAAAACAAAACAAAAAAACAGTCTCCCTGTGCACAGCAGCACACACACAGTAATAATGAACAAAAGTATCTACTTTCTGATTAGTAAGTGCTTAGAGGGTTAAGCGAAGAATGGCCCTACCTCCTACAGCCCCTGGATAAACGAGAACAGGGCAGAGGAAGACAAAGAGGCAAATAAATAGCATGGTCCCAAACCTGGAGGCTAGAGCTGGGGTGTGTCTAGATCTTTCTCACTCCCAAAACCTGTGCTCTTGGCTCTACCACACCCCGTCTGTCAGGGCTCTGACCCTTAGAAGCACATCCAAGTCACCCCAAGGTACTTGATGAAGTGGGCTACACTTTCCATTAATACTCTCAGAGGGCTGACATCAAAAACCCTCCATCAGTGGAAAGGCTAAGGGCGGCGCAGACTCGGTGCTCTAGGTCACTAACTATCCGATGCCATCAGCCTGTGTCCAAGCATCAGCCACTGTCAGCACCGTAGGCCTGTGTTTACGCTGGCCACACGGGTCAGCCTGTGCTCACGCTGGCCACGCAGGCAAACGTTGGGGCTCCCAGAGATCCAAGGGATGAGACCTGGCACCGGGCTGAGAGAGGTGAGCCTGTGGCCCCTTGGCAGCGAGTGAGGACTGAGAACCGCAACCTCAGGGACCAGTGGCTGCGGGTGTCAGGTTTCTGGAACTAAAAGTGTCGTTCCCTGGAACTCTAGCAGGAGAGTGGGAGAGAAAGCAAACTCTTTAGCTAAGCGAACTGAGGTTTCAGGGAGACTCCTCACATTGGTGGCTCCACTGGAAGCCCTGACAGGGTCTCAGAAACTCAGGAACATCTGTAAAACCACAGACATGCCACCAGCTCCACCTCGGGCACCTTCAGGTCTATTTGTACAGAAGTTTATATTCTAAAAACTGCTCTCTTTGCTTCTCAGGGATAAGCTGAGGACAGAATCGTCCCATTTTTATGGATGCGAAAAATGAGGTCTGGAGAGGGAGGTGTTTTACCCACTGAAGCATTTGGACATGGGCAGCCTCAGATTTCCCAACAGAATGAGAAAGTCTAGAGATCTCTTCAAGAAAATTAGATACCAAGGGAACATTTCATGCAAAGATGGGCACAATAAAGGACAGAAATAGTATGGACTTAAGAGAAGCAAAAGATATTAAGAAGACGTGGCAAGAATACACAGAAGAACTATACAGAAAAGATCTTCATGACCCAGATAACCACGATGGTATAATCACTCACCTAGAGCCAGACATCCTGGAATGTGAAGTCAAGTGGGTCTTAGGAAACAACACTATGAACAGAGATAGTGGAGGTGATGGAATTCCAGTTGAGCTATTTCAAATCCTAAAAGATGATGCTGTGAAAGTGCTACACTCAATATGCCAGCAAATTTGGAAAACTCAGCAGTGGCCACAGGACTGGAAAAGGTCAGTTTTCATTCCAATCCCAAAGAAAGGCAATGCCAAAGAATGCTCAAACTAATGCACAGTTGCACTCATCTCAGTTCAGTTCAGTTGCTCAGTCGTGTCCGACTCTTTGTGACCCCATGAATTGCAGCACACCAGGCCTCCCTGTCCATCATCAATTCCTGGAGTTCACTCAGACTCACATCCATCAAGTCAGTGATGCCATCCAGCCATCTCATCCTCTGTCATCCCCTTCTCCTCCTGCCCCCAATCCCTCCCAGCATCAGAGTCTTTTCCAATGAGTCAACTCTTCCCATGAGGTGGCCAAAGTACTGGAGTTTCAGCTTTAGCATCAGTCCTTCCAAAGAAATCCCAGCCATGAAATTAAAAGATGCTTGCTCCTTGGAAGACAAGTTATGGCCAACCTAGACAGCATATATTCAGAGAAGGCAATGGCAACCCACTCCAGGACTCTTGCCTGGAAAATCCCATAGATGGAAGAGCCTGGTAGGCAGCAGTCCATGGGGTCACGAAGAGTTGGACACAACTGAGCAACTTCACTTTCACTTTTCACTTTCATGCATTGGAGAAAGAAATGGCAACCCACTCCAGTGTTATTGCCTGGAGAATCCCAAGGACGGTGGAGCCTGGTGGGCTGCTGTTTATGGGGTCGCACAGAGTTAGACACAACTGAAGTGACTTAGCAGCAGCAGCAGATAGTATATTAAACAGCAGAGACATTACTTTGCCAACAAAGGCTCCTCTAGTCGAAGCTATGGTTTTTCCAGTGGTCATGTATGGATGTGAGAGCTGGACTATAAAGAAAGCTGAGCACCAAAGAACTGATGCTTTGAACTGTGGTGTTATAGAAGACTCTTGAGAGTCCTCTGGACTGCAAGGAGATCCATGAAGCCCATCCTAAAGGAAATTAGTCCTGAATATTCATTGGAAGGACTAGTTGAAGCTAAAACTCCAATACTTTGGCCATCTAATTCAAAGAACTGACTCATTGGAAAAGACCCTGATGCTGGGAAAGATTGAAGGCGGGAGGGGTAGGGGATGACAGAATGAGATGGCTGGATGGCATCATCAACTCAATGGACATGTGTCTGAGTAAGCCCTGGGACTTGGTGATGGACAGGGAAGCCTGGTGTGCTGCAGTCCATGGGGCCTCAAAGAGTAAGACACGACTGAGTGACTGAACTGAACTGAGCGTTAGATTTTGCTCTGGCTCTCTCACTAGATGTCTGTGTAACCTCACCAAGCCTTACCAACTGAATCTGTGCAACAGTCCCAACTTCTCAGGGAGTTGGGAGGGTTGAGGAAATAAATGTAAGCCCTTCCTTTAGGACAGAGCGCGGCCCATGATGAGCAGTCAGCGGGCGGCAGCTGCCACAGCTGCAGCAAGGAGCTGGCGGGTTACCACCCTGACTTCCAGTAGCCACCCATTCATGGAACCTTTTTACTTAAATCTTCTGCCCTGCTTGAGCACTATGTGGCTTTTCCTGTTTACTTGTTTGTGTCTCGTCTCTCAACTCTTGTTTACACATTCATTTCCTATCTCTAAACTCTCGGTTGTCACCCGAGCTGCTGTTTGAGTTCCGTGTCATACAGTAAATTCCCACTGGCTATCTGTTTTACATATGTCCGTGTGTATGTTTCTATGCAACTCGAAGTTCAGTGACAATTACTCTCTCCACAGGCCTCAGCTAGCAGCTTATGTGCCTGCCATATAGTGGGTCTTTAGTGTAACCTTTTTAGGATTGTTGGAGGCCCCTTTGAGAGGTGACAAAAGCAATAAGTTTTCTTTACAGAAATAATCTGGTTAAACACACACAAGCATATACACAAACCAACTGCCAGCCTGCCTTTTATTTCTAGGGTGGCAGCCCCAGAATTCCCAGTTAGGAGCCCGGATGACCATACAACATGGGAACCGCAATGGTTTCTGAGCCACAAGATCTGTTCGGATGTCTGACTGCAGCTGCCCCAGGCCTGGGTGAACTGGGCTGCTTTCTCCCAGAGGAGTTAACAGACCTTGCAAAGTTGCTCGTGTGACAGTTTTCACCCTGCTGAAGCTGCTGTTTCGTCACCGTCTAGATTGTATGGAGGAGGCTATTCGGCCAGCTCCCCCTACAAACTTCATACTGCTCTGAAATCTTGACCCCACATCAATACAAATGCACTTATATTTATAAAGACTCCTTCAATCCCCAGGAGTCTTTCAGAGATCATTCAGGTAGTTACTTGATATACTGAGTATGCAGCTTATTGGAAAAAGTGACTCAGAGACAAGAAAGAAAGAAGGAAAAGAAGGGCTGCAAGAGGCCAGGGAAGAAAGGCAGGGAGACCAGGAGGGCCCTCGGGGTTGGGTGGAGCTGGGCCAGGACCGCCGCAGGCACGGACGGTCCTGGGCATTGCAGCTCTGCCAGTCACATGCAGCAGTGTGCCAGGTGATTTCTGAAAAGGCTTTTATTTGAGAGGATTAAATGCAACTGATTGGAGGAAGCAAGCCCAGAGCCCCCTTGGATTCATCTCCATCAGCCCTTGAACAAGGAGCTAGAGAAGCTTTCTCCAGCCACAGTCCCAGGAAAGCAGGCTCAGGGCCCTACGCTGGGGGCTTCACTTGGAGCACCGAGACAAGCATACTCACCTGGGCTGTGGGCTCCGAGCCTTGCTGGGGCTGCTGACCTATCTCTGGAGTCAGGCAGGCCTGGGGCTTGGTCCTGGCTCTGCCACCAATCAGCTGTGTGACTGTGGGCAAGTCACTCAACCTGGCTGAGCCTCAGTTTCCTAGCTGTAAAATGAGCATCATCACATCACCTCCCTAGCACCCACAGATTCAGGCACACTTTCCCCAACTTCACTCCTTTCTGTTCTGCTTTCGTCATTTCTGCCTAATCAGTGTAATATTCCTGGCCTTAGCTGTGTAGTATGTATTTCATTTGACTCACTTTTTAAAAAAGTTAAGTCCCTACACTGGGTAATCATGAGCTAAACGGGCTACATACTTTTTGGATTCATATTATAATAAACATGTCACTATTAAAATGAAGAATGGAAATGAAGGACATCACAAACAAACAGCGTCGGGCACGGGGCCCGCCTGCATGTGCTCCTTCCATGACACAGTGGCTACCGTCCCGCTGTCATCACTCTCACTCAGAAGTGCAAGTGGGGCAGGGGCAAAGGCGGGGTCCCTCCAGGGGCCGGTTCAGGAGCCCTTACCCCACCTGGGGTGCCAGTCTCCTGTCAAAGCCTAGACCCCAACCTGGGTTCCTCCCTTACCCGCTCCCCTGCCCTTCCCACCCTACTCACATCTGCACCTTTAAAACAATCATGCTGTATGCAGCGATAACTGACTTTTCTTCTTGTCTAGTTTCACATAAAGGAGAGAGTCCACCCTCAATGGTCCAGCCCAGCTGCACACAATTTTCCCATCTTTGCAACTTCTCTCCCGTCCCCCCTCAATCAGGCAAAACTCGAATTTCAAAGGAGGGGAAAGAGTCCTCCATCTAGCACTGCCTGGTTATTTGTCAATTCTGCCTAGCTGACTAACCCAGAATTTCCTAATTACCACTCCACCGGGAAGCTGTAACAGTTTCATTAAAAACAGTAAGAGAGAGGGGGGGGAAAAAAAGCCCAAATTCAAGCCTTACAAAAAAATTCTCACCTTGTAAAAACAAACACGCACAAAGCAAACCAGTCAAACAAAGCGGGTACACTGTGTCGGTGGCCTCAGTGCGGCTGGAGGCTGCGCGTGCAGAGGAGCAGGCAGGGCCAAGGGCAGAGTCTGCATTCACCAGCAGCTCGGGGCTGGACAGCACTTGACCCCTCGGAACCCCAGTGCAACAGCAGGATCAGAGTGGCTGGTTCATGAGGCCGCTGTGTGGTGGGGTGGGCTGTGAGTGCTGTGTGAGGTGTGAGGTACCGTGTGGACAGCAGAGGCGCAAGCTTTTTCCATCTGAGGGGTCACTTGTGGGCCTGGCCTTGAGGGAGGCAGGTGGAGGTCACCTGACTCTGCCCTGGGCCTGGGGAATCCCACATCCTGCTCCCAGAGGGCCATTTTCTCAGTTTGCTGATGGCTAGTCCCCACTGGGAGATGATCTTCTCTCGAGGGGTATCAGTACTTCAACCAGGCTTCCTAGAGACTTAGTCTTTAAAACCCAGAGGGCTGCATCTCTAATTGGGGCACTTCAGGTCCAGGGCAGACAGTTTTGAATGGGGCCCCGGATAATGAGTCTCTTGTAGGAAGAGTCCTGGGATGGCTCCAGCTTCCAAACACGGAATCCTCTCGAGTTTGTTCCTAGGGAGGGAACCTGGACACGAGAACCAACTCACTCCAACCTGGATTCCCGGTCAGCCGCCATCGCAGGCTCCGTTCAGTGCCCAAAGTAGAAATAAAGGTCTGCTTTCTAGTCCCCCCTGCCCTTGACCCTGGCTGTCAGGGCCCTGCAGGTTCTGGGGAGAGCTTATGAGCTGGGCAGAAGCAGCGCAGGGGCTCCAGGGCTTGGACCCTCGATCCGTGGCCTCAGCCTCTGTGTGTTCCCTGGGCAGGGACTGGAAGCAGACAGCCCAGCCACCCTGCTGAGGCCACTCCACAGCGACAAGTGAGACATCCCCTTCTCTGTGCCTGTTGGGCAGGCGACTTTGAACGCAGCCTCGCTGAGGGCCCCTAGAACCCAACTCTGCATGAGAAACAAGTGCTTCAACCTTCAATGCTAAAGGACTTTGTTTAGCTGAGCTCAATTCCGGAGCCTGTCGCCCTGGCAACGGGTCTTTGGGGGATTTACATCTCATGCATCACAACAGGGGAAAAGCCATTTAGCAAGTTGGAGGGGTGGTTAAAAAAAAAACCCACCACACAAAACCAATGGGCCCCTCTCTCCCCAGTGCAGCCACAAAACAAAACTGAATCAACAAGAAAATTTCCCACAAGCCCGTGTGGCCTCTGCTGGCAATCAGCCGAACAGGAATTCAAACTTAATCAAACTTTCATGTCTCCCTTGTAAAGCTCAGGAAATTGGTAATTGCTTTTATAATTGAATTTTCTGATCACGTATCAAAGGAATGGGTCCTGCCAAAGGCCAAGGAATGGCTCGTCTCCAGGAAGGACGGCCAAGGTCTCCGATGGAGGCTCTGCTGGGAGGTAGGGGAGAAGTGACTGGCGGTAGCCTAAGAATAGAGCCTGTTATTTATAATCAGAGGAGAAGCTGGTGACCGCTGAGCCCTGCCCTCACAAAGCGGTCTCTCCCAAACATGCACCCTGGGGCCGCAGGGTCCAGATTCAGAAAGGGAGCCTTTGGCGACACAGGGTGAGAGATGGGGGAAGCAGAAGGCAGGGAGACCAGTTTGGTAAGGAGCTTTTCCCAGAGCTGTGAAGACTGCGAAGGAGGCCTGCCTGGGGCGAGGCTGGGCAGAGAGGGGAAGGGGCTGGTGCAAGAACCCCTCTGGAGAGGCAAGTGGGACACAGGAGGAACAGAGAGGTCCGAGGTGTCCAGCCACGGGTAACGGTGAGGAGCTTGGCGCTTTCAACATAAAGAAGGAGGACAGAGGCAACTGGCTCTGCCAGCTGGACCGGTCTGGGCTGGAGCCCGAGGGCTGAGGGAACATTGACCCTTGGTGACAGGCATGCCAACAGGTATAGCGCCCTCACTCGGCGCTTTACCATCATCATCACGCTTAAGTTTCACAACAGTCCATGGGAATGATCGTTTAATGTCCCCCTTTTTCCAAACCAGGAAACCAAGGCTCAGTGCAGAGGGTAAGATCTGCCCGCTCGTGAACTGTGGAGCCAGGACTTGGACCCAGGATGGCCTGACCCCAAAGTCCACAGGTCTACCCCTAACGCCACACTGCCTCTTCACCTGCAGACAAAGGGACCTGGCAGCCAAAGGAATTAGAGAAGGGTCCCTCAAGCTCAAAAGAGAGGTATGAGCTAGAGAGGAAGCCTGAGAGTCAACGGATCAACGTTCATTAATTAATCCACTTAAAGACATTCATGATAAAGGGAGGCCACAGAGTGGAGAAAATAGTCACAATACATATATCTGATAGAGAGCTTGCATCCAGGAGATTTTTTTTTAAAACTCTTTACTATTGCTGACTAGCGGAAAACATTTTAATCATAAAAATGTATTCCCCACCCCCACCAAAAAATAAAAAATAAAAACCTCTTACAACTCATTAATAAGGTGACTAACAACTCATAAAAAGGGAAGAATTAAAAGGTATGAACAGATAGTTTATAGAGAAGATATACAAATGGTGCCAAATGTCACCAGTCATTAGGGAAATGAAAATTAAAGGCACAACGAAATACTACTACATTCAAACTAGTATGCTGCTGCTGCTGCTAAGTCGTTTCAGTTGTATCTGATTCTGTGCAACCCCATAGACGGCAGCCCACCAGGCTCCCCCGTCCCTGGGATTCTCCAGGCAAGAACACTGGAGTGGGTTGCCATTTCCTTCTCCAATGCATGAAAGTGAAAAGTGAAAGTGAAGTCGCTCAGCTGTGTCCCACTCTTCGTGACCCCATGGACTGCAGCAGCCTACCAGGCTCCTCTGTCCATGGGATTTTCCAGGCAAGAGTAATGGAGTGGGGTGCCACTGCCTTCTCCGACAAACTAGCACAGCTAAAATATAAAAGGACTGACAATTCCAAGTGTTGGTGAGAGTACAGGGCAACAGTAACTCTCTCCTACAATTCGGTTCGGTTCAATTGCTGTCGTATTTGACTCTTTGCAACCCCATGAAATGCAGCATGCCAGGCCTCCCTGTTTATCACCATCTCTCGGAGTTCACTCAGACTTACGTCCATTGAGTCCGTGAGACCATCCAGCCATCTCATCCTCGGTCGTACCCTTCTCCTCCTGCCCCCAATCCCTCCCAGCATCAGAGTCTTTTCCAATGAGTCAACTCTTCGCATGAGGTGGCCAAAGTACTGGAGTTTCAGCTTTAGCATCATTCCTTCCAAAGAAATCCCAGGGTTGATCGCCTTCAGAATGGACTGGTTGGATCTCCTTGCAGTCCAAGGGACTCTCAAAAGTCCTCTCCAACACCACAGTTCAAAAGCATCAATTCTTCAGCACTCAGCTTTCTTCACAGTCCAACTCTCACATCCATACATGACCACTGGAAAAACCATAGCCAATGCTGGTGGTTTAAAGGGTACAACTGCTTCAGAAACCAGTTAGGAAGCTTCTTATAAAGTTAACATATCCTTACCAGATGACCGGGCAATTCCATTTATAAGTAAGTAGCAAGAGAAGTGAAAATATACGTCCACACAAAAACCTGTACATCAGTGTTCTAGCAGTATTAATTCACATTAATTAACAGCAAGAATCCACAGTCAGGCAGGCGGTCAGGGATGGGCAAAGTCTGTAGGCATCGAGAGTGCATCCGGTGGTCCAGCTCTGTTTTATTTCTATTTTTGGCAAACGCTTCTGCTATGGCTGAAGTGAGGACAGCAGCCCTACATTCTGCGAGCCGGGTGCCGCACAAACCACTAAGCGGACCTCCTGCCCTGTGCATACAGGGGCTCAGAGAGGGATGAGGCCTGCCAGACACAGACTCCTAAGATAGTGCCAGAGCGGGGCCATGACTGGATGCCCCCAGCAGAGACCAGCCTGGGGTCAGCCACACTGCAGGCCAGGCCTGGCTCTGCTACTAGTTGGGCACGTGACTCAGCCTTTCTTTGCTCATCTGTAAAATGGCAGTAATAACAACTACCACAGGATTTGGGGCACAGTCAGTGACACGATGCAATGTGTCCTAATGCCTAACACATACTAAACTCGTAACACATGCCAGATACTGCTGTCCGTTGTCTGACACCTTAACCACCCTAGGCTCTGTCTACACTGCATGAACATACTCGGTGTGGGGTGGTCACACAGCTGGCCAGCCCTGGAACACAGTTCCCCAAGGCAGTCTGGCATCTGAGCCTTTTCATCCTATGCCATGTTCCCAGACTCAGTCGTTCGTGTGCACCTCTTTTTCCATGCCAGTACAGCTCTGATATCAGCCTCATCTTCAATGGTTGTGTGGAATTATGAGTTTGATGTGACTTTTTTCTAATACCCATTACAATAGACATAGAATGACTAAAAATCAAGGTTTATATGTAGCTCACATCCACCAAAGTGTGTGTATGAGACTCAAGAAACAACAGCTCGAGAAATGACATTAACAGAAGCTCCTAGAACACAGCATATGGAATCAGAGTTCCAGGGCTATCATGCATGTAGGTGCTGGAAGGCAGCCTGTTTCTACAGAGTTTGGACAGAGGAGACGGGGAGGCTTTATCATCACCAACAGTCAAGTCCTGGTTTACTCCACTGGGTCACAGAGAAGCGCTGCTCTTTCACTGTGTGGCCCCCCCAACTCTGCTGGGTCCCCATTGAGGAGGAGATGAACAGGGCCAGGAGTGCCAGGAACACGCACCTCTCACCACAGGAGAGGCGGGGCTTCTAGGAGCTGGAGGCAACTGAGCTAAAATCCCCATCCACAGGCTGTGCCAGACACTGGTTTCCTGTGACAAGAGCATTCTGGCTTTTCTTCCTGAGGTCACGGCTAGACACTGTCCAGATCCCACGGCAGCAGGGTGTGGCTAGACGACCAAGTTCTGGCCAATGGAATGTGACCTGTCCCCACCCCAACCCCAACTTTCCCTGTCTGCTTGGCCTGATATCAGGAGACCCCAAGGCTGGGGGCTGGCAGAGCCACAGAGCAGAGGGGAGCCAGAGCACCCTCACCTTTCACATTAGGCAGTGATGTGAACAAGAAACATTTCTAAACTGTGCTGAACCATTGAGATTTAGGGGTTGGTTGGTACAGCAGGTGAAGTCAGGCGTTTTTCAGAATGTCAAGCAAACTCTGCTGCTACTATCCTGGGACTTAGTACTAGGAAGGGACCAATACATCCTCTAGGATTTTTGAACAACACTGGGCTCCTCTCGGAGTTGACATTTACCAAACAGGACAGCAGAGGCAAACTTGCTGCCTGTGAGCGCATACATGCTCTGCAGCCACACAACCCAAAGAGCAAATCCTGGCACCAGTCCACACAGGGAAGACAAAATACTAGCATCTTTCGAGACTGTTTGCAGATGTGGTGGGATGATGCGAGCAAGCATTGAGTGCCCACTGGATGCTTAGCGTGTGGCGGTCTCTCTGCTCTGCCACTCTCACCCTGTGGGGCTGCGGGCAGCACTCGTCTGACCAACACAGAGCCCTCTAACCCAGGGTCACCACAGCCTGGGTGCGGCTGGGGCTGCTGACTGGGTGAGAACCTGCTGGGAACATTGTCCACAAAGCAAGGAAGAGGCAGTTCCTGTATGCCCCAAATGAGCTGGTGAAAAAGATGAGTAAGACCGGAAAAGGAGGAGGCCCAGGACGTCCCTGGCGGTCCAGCGGCTAAGAATGTGCACTCCCAATTCAGATGGTCTGGGTTCAATCCAGACCAAAAAGTCCACATGCCACAACCGAAGAGCCCGCATGCTGCAATGAAGACTGAAGATTCCACATGAAGACCTGGTGCAGCCAAACAAATAGATAAATGTTAGGAGAAAAAAAGAAAGAGGCCCAAGTAAGGTTTAGGGGGAGAAAGTGGGTAGACTTGAAGGGCTATCATCCAGGGAGGGGAAAGATAACCCACAGAGGGGAGAAAATATTTGCAAATCGTCTGATTAGGGACTGGTATCCAGAATGTATAAAGAACTCTTACAACTCAACAGTAAGACAAATAGCCCGATTTAGAAGTGGACAAAGGTTCTGAATAGACATTTCTCCAAAGAAGATATACAGATAGCTAATAACATGAAAAGATGCTCAATATCCTCAGTCATTAGGGAAACATAAATCAAAACCACTTTGTTACACTACTTTACACCCAATAGGATGGCTACAATAAAAAAGATGGACAAAAAACAAATGTAAGTGAGAATGTGGAGAAACTGGAACACTCACATATTGCTTATGGTGATAAAGAATGGTGTGGCCACTTTGGAAAACAGTTATATACTTCCTTGGAAGTTAAAACAGAAAAACAGACTTCACATATGGCCCATGAGTTCCATTCCTAGGTATACACTCCAAAGAAATAAAAGTGTGACCACACAGTAACTTTTGCACGAATGTTCACAGCAGCATGACTACTAGGATAGCCCCAAAATGGAAACAAAAGGCCCATCATATAATAAGTGTGTGAACAAAGTCTGGCATACCCAAATTCCAATACAATGGAGTATTATTGGATGTATAACACTGGATGAGCCTTGCAAATATAATGCTGGGTGAAAAGAAGTCAGACACAAAAGAGGACACACCATATGATTTCACTGCAATTAAATGTCCAGAACAGGCAAATCCACAGGGACAGAAAGGAGACGGGTGGCCAGGGGCTGAGGGTGGCTGCTCGGGTATGAGGCTTCTTTTTCGGGTGCCTGTTAAGCACAGAGCCAGCTTCTGGTGGGTATCGCCTCTCACACGCATCCCCTGTGTGACCTGCTCTCCTTGCTGCACAGACTCCGGAAGGGGGATGTGTGCTTTTCACTCAGTAGCTGAGAAAACTCAGGCCTGAGAGATGGTCTGTGAAGAAGGTGGCTCTACAAGTCAGGATCCAAATCCATTCTGGTCTTCCACAACCTGATTTTTGCCTCTGAACTCATGGGGGTCATACCCACAGCAGAAAAGGCAGTGGGCCAGGTTCTGAGCTATCTGGGCCCAAGAACAGCTCTGCCACTGACTAGCTGCTTGACTCTGGGCCAGTCATCTGAATTCTCTGAGCCTCAGTTTCCTCATGTGTGAATACCTGTTATACCTGCCCCACAGGTGGGAGGTCCAGAGCACAAAGATGGCAGTAGTAAAAGGGATTTACCTTTGTGCCAAACACAGGGCTTGGAGCTGGCAAACAAAGGATTCCTCCCCTTAAGGGGTTCATCACAGAGCTGTGTAATTGCTAAAGAATTACAGGCATCTTCATTACCAAGGGCCGAATCAGGGTAGTAGATCATAAAAGCTAAATCTTCCTAAGGTAAGAGTGTTATAGCCTGAAATATGTGTCTGCCAAAAATTCGTATGCTGAAGCCCTAACCCCCGGAGTGGCTATACTTAAGAATAAGGAATGAAGGTTAAATGGGACCATAAGGATGGGGCCCTGGCGTGACAGGGTTAGTACCCTTATCAGAGAGCTCAGAGAGCCCGCACTCCCCACCCTCTGCAGGTGTGCTCACCTAGGATAGGCCACGTGGGGAGACAGTGAAAGAAAGTGGCTGCCTGCAAGCCAGAAAGAGAGCTCTCATCAGAAACTATTCGGACCAGAACCTCAATACTGGGCTTCTGGCCTTCAGAGCTGTGAGAAATACATTTCTGTTGTTCAATCTACCCAGCCTATGTTTAGTTATGGCAGCCTGAGCTGACTATACGGAGACCGTTTGCATACTAGTGTTTTAGGCACTGTTCAAGCCCTTCACGTTGCTGTCCTCAGCATGAGGTTAAGAACTGGTATGATCCCAATTCTACAGATTAAAAACAAGTAGCACAGAGTAGATGGGTACCTTCCCCCAGGTCACATGGGTTCAGAAAGCAGCACTGGGCTCCACGAGTGGACAGGCTGGCTACAGAGAGTGTGCCTAAGCACCATCAAGTTTGTGAGCTTCTTGTGTGCATAAATCATGAGGTCCGGGTTGAAGGCATGGGTCAGTCAGTGAATTGTGTGCACGACGTTTGTGATGAAGTCCAGAAGCATCACTGGCCTCATGCCCCCACCCTGAACCGGCTCTGTATGCTCTGCCATCTCATTCTCGTCAAGCGAATGGCTCTGGAAATCCACCGTCCACTCCTTGGCCCCCAGGGAGCCTGCCCTAGTGATCAGAGGGAAGCTGACAGCTTCCCGGGGCCATTCGCGTTCATCTCCCCCCGCAGCCCTGCAACACGGTTTACCCTTGACACAGATGCGGCGACAGTGATACCTGACAGTGTTTTTCTGCTTGATTTAGTGGCTTTATGCCCATGGCTTGGTGGCCCACGTGTCACTCCTCCTAGGCTGTCATCGCACCTGTATCTGGCCCCAAGCTGGCATTCTGGGTGCCCACCGCGGGACCGCCTCCACCGCTGACTACTGTCTGCCAGCTGTCCAGCACCACTCCCTCCCCTAGAAAGTCAGCCTTTAATTTGTGCCACCTTTGCAACACAGGGGATTCTTTCTCTTTTGGATACAAGGGAAGAAGGGGCTTGGTAATCACCTAAGCTGAGCATTTAAGTTTTGCCAGAAGGATTTACAGAGCTTTCTAGAAGTTATGGAACTGAAATGGGGGGGTCAGGGTAGAGGGGAGATCTAGAGGCCCTCTGGCTCCTCAGTAGCAACTGTAGGATGAAGGACTTGCCTGAGGTCACAGAGTAAGCTGGGGGCAGGGCCCAAAGCCCAGCTTTCCTGTGAAGCATCAGTGTTCTTCTGCCATTAGCTGAGGCCTGCGGGTGTGCATGCTAAATCGCTTCAGTCGTGTCCAGCTCTGTGTGACCCCACAGACTGCAGCCCACCAGGCTCCTCTATTCGTGGGATTCTCCAGGCAAGAACACTGGAGTGGGCTGACACGAGCCGAGGCCTGCTACACCTCCAGCCAAGTCTGACCCTAATCTGACAAAGACCCTGGCCTCTCCCTGAGTTCCTGGGGGCCCAGAAGGACTGGGCTCCTGCCCCTCCATGTGCCAGAGAGTCACAGTGAGGGAAGATGGGTCCCCATGCTGGGTGTTCTCCCCATCCAGCTGGATGGCAGGTAAGAGAAGGGATGGGATGGAGGGAGGAGGCTGTGATCTCCCACCTCCCCAGCTTTTCCAGGAGAAACGGCCTCCATACAAAGGCTAGATCTGATTCTCTTCTCCCCACCCAGCTTCAAAACGTCTAGGACTTACAGCCCAAGGATGAGCTTTGGGCCTTGCTTCCTGGCTCCCTCTGGAAAATGACACTTGGAGTGGTCTTTCCACCTGCTCACCCCTATGGCTGGCAAGCCCCCAGGAGCTGGCCAAGGAAGCATTACGACCAACAAAGCTAGTGGAGGTGATCGAATTCCAGCTGAGCTATTTCAAATCCTGAAAGATGATGCTGTGAAAGTGCTGCACTCAATATGCCAGCACGTTTGGAAAACTCAGCAGGGGCCACAGGACTAGAAAAGGTCAGTTTTCTTTCAAATCCCAAAGCAGGGCAATGCCAAGGAATGTTCAAACTACTTACTGCACAACTGCGCTCACTTCACATACTAGCAAGGTAATGCTCAAAATCCTTCAAGCTAAACTTCAACAGTATGTGAACCCAAAACTTCATAAGATTACTCCAAAAAACCCCAAAAGTTTCGGAGACTCTGGATGAGACCCATGTCAACAAGCCTCCTTTCTGCTGGGCTCTGAGTGTCTTCGTGGCTCCCCAAGAGGAGACACAGTCCGTGCCCCCAAACTTACTCAATGAGAAAGAGTGTTGCTCCATCACATCGAGGGACTGAGGAATCCCAGCCACAAGGGTGTCAACAATTCCTCCAGCACAAAACTGTACGTTCACAGCGAAGTGTGCACTGAGAAAGCTGGGAGCAAACTCTAGTAGGGCTGCTGCAGACAGTGAGAGATGTGGATAAACAGACAAGGGAAGCATCGCTGGAAGAGAAGGGGCCCCCGGGGACAGGATGCCCTTTGCAGGTCCAGCAGGAGGCGCTGGGCACCATGGGCCGCTCATACTGCAGGGAGGCTTGCCCCTGAGTAGCTGGTGGAAGAGGATCTGAGATTCTGACTTGCTGGGCCAGGACCTTCAGTGCCACTGGGTCTTGGAGAAGAAGTAAACCAGAAGTGCATTGACATGACACAACAAGGTCCAGGGAGGGGCCTGCACCTCTCCTGCCTGCCAGGCAGTCCCCATGGAGCCCTTGCTGGCCATAGGCTCTTCCCCCAATGCAAACACCCGCCGGTCTAGGCCATGAGCATCCATACTCCTCACTCTGACACTCAGGACCTTCTCTAAGCCAAACCCACCCTTTTCCCCATGTTCTGCAATGAGGAAGACCTGGGTTCGATCACTGGGTTGGGAAGGTCCCCTGGAGGAGGGCATGGCAACCCACTCCAGTATTCTTGCCTGGAGGATCCCCATAGACAGAGGAGCCTGGCAGGCTGCAGTCCATGGGGTCGCAAGGAATGGAACACGGCTGAGCAACTAAGCAGGGCACACAGAACAGCACAGGCTAGGAGAGGTAGCAGGGGCAGCCCCTCAGCCTCGGAACGGAGGCAGCGACCCTGACTGTGACAGAGCAACAGGGCAGAAGGGCCTGACCAGCGCCACAGCTGGGCTGCTCAGGCAGGAGAGAAATGTGTGTTCATCTTATTTATGCCACTGTTACTTAGGGGTCTTTGTAACAGCAGGGAAACCTGCACCCTGGCTGATATACACTCCATTTTACAGAGGAGGAAACTGAGGTTCAAGTTCAGGGTACTTAAGGAATGTGCCTGAGGCCACAAAGATAAAAGAGGAGGATCCAGTGTTGACCTTGCACTTGCCTGACTCCTGAGCGTGTGCTCTGTGCCCCACGACACAGAGTGCTTCACTCAGAGGATGCACGCTGTGGTTCCACATGAGAAGACACAGAGACTGAGACCTTATCACGAGGCTCCCTGCTGCAGAGGAGACGCCTGGACGTGGCCCCAGGGAGGGCCGTATCCGGGAATCAAGGCACTGCTCACTCAGGTGCACAACCCGGACCCTGAGAACAGCTGGGGTTGGGGTGGGGGGCACCTGGGCTCCCAGCAGGCACCCTAGTCTGCAGAGCTGGGTGCAGACAGCCACCTTCCTTTCCTCGGCTGGTTGTCATCAAGGGCACCAGCTGGTCCAGGCACCCGGCAGGGAAGTGCGGCAGGAAGGATAAGGGAAGGAAGACAGAGGCCTGGGCAAGAAAGGGGAGGGTGTCCACAGAGCTGGAAAAGCGGGACCTAATTTGGCAGTGAGCTATTTCAGGACTGTGCCCCGGGGACCTCGGACCAGAGACACTGGGGGAGGAGAGTCTGTTGTGCAAACGCTCCTAATCCACAGTTCCTCTAGGGCCGTCAGCTGCTCCTGGGCTCACTGGGGAGCGAGGACTAGAGGGGCCGACGGCCAGCGCTCGTGCTGGGTGATGCATGTTTGCTGTCTGAGCAAGAAGAGTCTGTACCCGTCAGAGCTGGAAACATGTTCGTGCTGTGCCTGGACAAGCATGTGGCACAGCAGGACTCCCTGTCTGTGGCATTTGTTGTCCCAAGTATAGAAACACCCCTATTTTACAGATGAGGAAACTGAGGCCAGTCTGCTCATCTCTGCTCATTCCTGTTCACCCAGTGCCTGACATGCTGCTAGTGCACAGAAGGCCACAGCACCTCTTTCTCAAATGAACAAGTGAGGGGGCTTCCCAAGGTGTCCAATGGTTAAGACTTCGCCTTCCAATGCACGGTGTGCGGGTACGATCTCTGGTTTGGGAGCTAAGACCCCACATGCCTCACAGCCAAAAAGCCAAAACATAAGACAGAAGAAATAATGTAATGAATTCAATAAGGACTTAAAAAAAAAAAAAAGAACAAGTGAGACAACCAATGAGAGAGAGAGAGGGAGAGAGATGCTGAAGCTGCCCAGGAGATGGAAAAGACACTTAACAGCTGCAGGGACTAGGTAGGGTTTATGGTGGGAATGATGTTCTCAGATCAGGGACAGCCTTAATACAGAGGAACAAAGCAGCGAGCGTTTAGGGAGCGTGTGCTCTGGGCCAGGCGCCCCACTGATGCTGGGACACGTGAAAGGGGTCGACATTCCTACTCAGGAAGAACCATCTCAAGTGCTTCTGGGGGACTGTCACCCAGGGCCAACCGCCTCTCTCCTCTCTGGGGTCCTGCCTCCTCTCTCCCTGGGTCTACCTCTTTAGGCTTCTGTCTCGGGCCTTGCAGGACCCTGGTTCAGGAGCAGCCTTCCTCAGCTCCACTCCTGCAAAGCCAGGAAGAAGGACAGGGCCCAGGGCACACACCTTGCTCCCCAGCCTGGAACCAGAGGTGATGACGGGGTATTTGGGGGGCAGGTACTGAGGCCGCCTCTTTGACTTGTTCAGTGGCCTCGGCTCTAGCTCTTCACCCAGTTCTAAACAACAGTCACAGCCGGGCTTCCAGTCCTGGCTCTCCCTTCACCAGCCAGGGGGTGATGTGTGGGTGAGAGGAAGATGAAAACAAGAGCTGTTTACTGCACACCTACTGCGTGCCAAGCCCCATCCTTAGCCCTCAACATATATGAATTCTTCAACCGTAACAGCCCTGTGAGTAGGTCATTGTTATTTTTACCTTCAGTTTCCAGATGAGGAACCTGAGGTTGACGGAGCCAAGTGACCACCCTGAAGTCCAAAGCTGATGACAGGCAAGGCCAAGACTCAAGATTCTATCTCTGACTCCGAGCCCTGGCTCTGACCCCGGCCGAGCTGCCTCCCCCTGGGCATGGCCCTCTACAACTGCACAGGTCTGGCTCTAAATAAAGCCTTGACTGGCACGTGGCTAAGGTCCCTGCTGGCTCAGGTGGGCTGGGAAAACCGGAGTCTTCCCAGGAGATATTCCCACACGCGGGCCCATGTCTTCCACTTGCCTTCATCTCCCATTCTGCCATCACCCCCTGCCACAGCCCCAGCTGAAAGGCGAGGAGGGAAGGGAGAGTGGTGGGCTGGGGGCTGCACCCGGGATCCTGGCTGGCCCACTGGGGGAAAAGGCCACTAGGGGAGGAGCAGCTCTGGCTCCAGCCAAACTGGGTTACGTCATAATCCTGCTACAGTAGCTTGAGTGTGGCTGGCCATCCACCAGTACAATATGAATCAGGCACAGTGGGCAGCGCTGAAGTCAAGGAGAGCATTCAGGACGGCTACGGCCGCCTCCCCAGCATCCCTTTCTTCTGCTTCCATTTCCTGTTTCATGAGCTCCTGGGGAATTCACTCTGGTCCCAGGAACCCTTCAGGCAATCAGAGTACCGCATCCCCTTGGTCACAGTGACTGGCTCAGGGATGCTCAGGGATGGGCATATGATCTCGGTGGGGCCAAGGAGAGAGGGCAACTCCCAGGATCTAAGTGGCTTCTCAAGGAAGGGTGTGCAAGGGCACACCCTCTGCTCTGCACATTCAGGGATGCTCGAGGGTCGGGGTGGAGGGGAGAGGGAGGAGGTGGTGATGTAACTATGACAGCCATTTTCTTGCAAGAAGAAAAGTGATTTTGTGGGTCCAATGAACGGGAAGGCCGCGGGGGACAGAGTGTGGGGAGATGAGGAGGAGCCAGGGCAGCTCATCAGAGCTGCTGGTAGAGCCTCTCCTGCAGCGGGCCCTCTGGACTTCTTCCTCCCTGGACCTGGGGAGTGATTTTTTGCTTTCACAAGCCAGTTTGATTGTCTTTCTTATCTTTGGTGACCAAAAGTGTCCTATATTATCCAGAGGGGGTCTTCAGCAGTGGTGCAAGACCCCAGTGGGTTGTGGAGGCGTAAATAAATAAAAGAGAAAGGAGCCGAGCAAAGAAGAAGACGGTTGTGTGTGGTTATGACAAGGGCAGACAGGCGCTGGTTTTCCTGGGGAAGCCACCGCCACCCTGCCTCTGTGGGACTACACCCCTCTGGCCCAGGCATGCAGAGCGCGGGGCCTTCGAGCTGGGGAGGGACCCAGACACCATTCTGCGGCCACCCTCTCTATCTCACCCACATGGCTGCCTCGGCGCACCCCTGACACCCCACAATGGGCCAAAGTCCACTTCTGGGTCCCCTGGCTCCTCTGCAAAACACCAGGTCCCTCAGAAAGGGTCCATCATCCACAAGGGGCTCCAGTGTGGGGTTCTGGATCAAATTCGGTAACAGACGTGGTCAGGGAAAGACCGCCCTCCAGGGTGAACGGTGACAGTGCTCACCACAAGGCTTGGACCTGTGTCCCCTACAGGACTGTGTAGCCGGCCCTGCACTGCGCACTAGCATTCTGATAGCTCCTCTGACTATGTTCCGGGTAGCAAAATTATACTGCATTGCATTAATGGTGGGCCCAAAGTATTAATTTGTTAAGCATACATTTAGAAGTGTTAGTCACTCAGTTTTGTGACCCCATGGACTATAGCCTGCCAGTCTCCTCTGTCCATGGGATTCTCCAGGCAAGATTACTGGAGTGGGTTGCCACTTCCTTCTCCAGGGGATCTTCCCAGCCCAGGGATGGAACCTGCGTCTCCTGCATGGCAGACAAATTCTTTTCCATCTGAGCCACCAGAGGAAGCCCGTTAAAAATATACAATTTTGTGGCCTTATTTTAAGAATTCTTCATTTTTCAACATGCCAGGAGCCTCAGCACATGAGCATTGGCCAGGCAGGCCTCTCTGAGCTGTCCTCTATGTCTTCTGAGGCTGGGCGAGATCTTTGGCAGCTTGTTTGCCACCTTGAGCCCAAAAGATGTGCCCTCAACACTTCCACTCCAAAGAGGAGGCTCTTGGCTTTCCTGTGGGGTAGCCGGTGGAAACGCAGGGGGTGCGGGTAGACTGAGGGCCGTCATGTGGGCCCCCTATATACTCAAGGGAAAGGCCACTAGTGGGGACCCCCTGTCCTGATGCTCGAAAATATTCACTTGCACAGTCATAACATTTTTTTCACCATTAGAGCCGAGTAACTCAGGGCTTACAGGGAGAGACAGACGAGGGGAGTATATGCTACTGTGAGAGAGAGAGAGAGAGAAAGAGAAAGAGAAAGAGAAAGAAAAAGGGAGGGAGGGAGGAGACAGAAGTGCAAGACATCACTGCCTGTGGTTTTCATTTACTGTTAGTTGGAGTCGTTAGGTTTCCTTTTTTCTTTTTAAAATTCCACACCTCTTTCTACAGATGAATGCGCAGAGACTGGCTGGGGCGCAGGCCTGAACACCCACCCATTCCACAAGCCATGCCATGGAGGGGCCGGACGGAGGCCAGGCGAGGCAGTCACCCAGCCTGCCCAGGGAAGCTGGGGCTCCAGGCCAGGAGGGTGGTGGTCTCGGAGTGGACTGCCCTGCTCTCTTCGGAAAGCCCCACCCCAGGCTCCTCTGCACAGACATTCCTCCCAGACACTCTGGCATAGCTTTGCGCTGCCAGGAGATTTACCTGCCACCAACCATCTTCTCGCCTCCAGTGCCCCTCGGGACAACATTCCAGCTTCTGACATGGGTACTATAGACAGACTGTGTCCTCTCAAAATTCCTATGTAGAAACCTAATCCCCAGTGTCCTGATATTAGGAGGCGGGGCATATGGGAGGGGATTGGGCACGAGTGCCTTTATAAGAGACTCCAGAGATCAATCCCAGTCCTCCCGTCTCAAGAGGACACGGTGAGAAGACGGCTGTCTGCGAATTAGTAAGGGGTCCTCCCCAGACACCTCATCTGCTGCCACCCTGACCTTGGACTTCGCAGCCTCCAGAACTGTGAGAAATACGTTCCTGTTGTTTAAGCCACCCATCTATGGTATTGTTGCTATATCGGTCGGAAAAGACTAAAATGGGAAACAAAGGCAGAAACCAGAGAAGAAGCTACGACCACCTCTGTCCCAGCTTGGAGCAGCATTCCCCAGAGTAGCTCCCCCATTGTGCCCCCATTTCTAGTCTCCAGACTGGACTTCCCACCGACTCAGCACATCTGCTTCCACGTTCTTACAGATCCCCACGGCAGCTCACAGGCAGAGTGGCCGGCGGTAACCGGGCCATCCCTCAGCCCCCTTCTCTTTTGCCTCTGTGTCCTACTAGAGCCAAAAAAAGCCACATTTTTGTTTTCCTCAGCTCTCTCCCTGCTAGGCCGATGTATGGTTCGAAGTTGGGAGACCCAGTGTTCTCCTTCTGCCCTGGAGTCCCTGTGGGAGGTGTTACCTGGAGCCACGAGCAACCAGAGGGCCCTGTGGGGTGGACCCAGGCCTGATGCTACGAGGAGCCCCAGGGCCGCCATCTCTCGAGAGTCCCTGTCCGGGAATTGACGGTGTCCCTACTGTCAAAGCGGAGAAGGTAATGGCACCCCACTCTAGTACACTTGCCTGGAAAATCCCATGGACAGAAGGGCCTGGTAGGCTGCAATCCATGGAGTCGCTAAGTCGGACACGACTGAGCGACTTCACTTTCACTTTTGCTTTCACACAGTGGAGAAGGAAATGGCAACCCACTCCAGTGTTCTTGCCTGGAGGACCCCAGGGACGGGGGAGCCTGGTGGGCTGCCACCTACGGGGTCACACAGAGTTGGACACGACTAAAGAGACTTAGCAGTTACTGTCAAGGACACCGACAGTTGGGCGGTCTTCACTAGCAGCCAAATACATCCTAACTTACACAGTGCAATGCAGAGGAGCTCTGTGACTTGCTCAAGGTAAGGTGTCTATACAAATGTCCCAGGGTGGCATATTAGGCCCAGCCTCCTACTGGAATGTCCTTTGTCTCTGGTCCTGGGCCACAATCTCTGACGTCCATGGAGAGAACTTTGAGGCCCACTGTGACCCTCCACCAACAAGAAAATATCCTCGTGTGTTCCCAACAATTGACTTATGAAGGCAAGGAAGGTCTCAGCATTTTATCAAGACTCAGAAAAATGGTTTTCTGTTTAGCCCTCAAAGCTCTCTGGAGGAGAACCATCCTTTTCTCATGAGCACCCCTTCATTAAATGCCAGTCACACAGAGAAGCCCAAGCTGGCTCCGGCTTTCCTGATTCTTGAGGATGGGCACTGACAGCAGGACAAAACCCAGGCAAAGGCAGGGCTCCTCCCATGAGGGCTCAGATCCCTGCCCTCAGCCAGGGGCTGCCTCTCTTCCGGCATTCATCTGTAATGTCTAACCAACCTTTGAAAACTAGAGTAGTTGTCACTCTGCTTCAAGGCACACAATGCTAACAACAGCTAAGCTTTCCTGAGTACCTACTGGGTGCCGGGCTCTACTCTAAGATCTTGCATCTAGTAGTCATTTAGTCCTCAAGACAACCCACTGAGGAGCATCAATATCGCCACATTTTGATAAAAAGAAAAAACATCGTCTATAGGCCTTCCCTAGTGGTCCAGGGGTTGAGAATCCACCTGCCCACACACAGGCTGCAGGTTCGAGCCTGGTCCAGGAAGATTCCACGTGCTGTGGAGCAACTAAGCCTGTGTGCCACAACCACTAAAGCCCAAGTGCCCTAGAGCCCGTGCTCTGCAACGAGAGAAGCCCCCACACGGAGAAGCCCCCACACCACAAGCTCGCTGGAACTAGCGAAAGCCTGTGCACAGCAACCAAGACCCAGCACAGCCAACAAATAAATAAAAATTAAAACAAACCAAAAGAAAACACCATTGTCTACTGAAGCATCTGTCCTCCTCACCTATGCCCTGGTGGCAGGGATTGGGTCTTGCCCACCCCTGCGGGAATACCTATGTGGATGAATGAACGGGTGACTGTGCAGGTAGATAAGACCGTCCTGGCCCTCAGGCTCCCCTCCTTCCCTGTCTGGCTGCAGGGTGCCGCAGCTGGGAGACAGCTGGGGCTGGAGCTCCAGAACGACCATGTTCAGAGGAAGGAGCGACCATCTTCAGCTGTGGAAACCCAAGAAGTGGCTAAGGAAGAGAGGCATTAGAGGGCCATCTCAAAACCTGGCATTTTAATCCCCCGCCTCTTCCTTTCCCATCTTAAAACCTGCCGTTCCTCTGAGCTGGTCTTTTTTGGAGGAGGGCCAGGAAGAGCCACTTGTGCTGCCAACCTGGGCCAAGGTACTAGCACCCAGGTGTGGCACTCTTTATGGCAGGGCTTAAAAAACAGACGCCTGCCCCCAACCCAGGGCCTGGGGCCTGATCCAGTCTCAGATGACAGGAAGCAAGCCGACCTGGCTGCACTGAGCCCTGCAGAGCTGGGGAGGCCTTGCAAATCAAAGGTGGGCTCCGTCTTTCCTTTCTGCATCTAACCCTGCCTCCCCGTGCACTGTCTGCCAGGGGTGTTGTGACTGCTCACTGAGTCTTTGTGGGATGACTGGCTGACCCACCAAATGAAAGACAACGAGGCCCCGGGTTGGCTGAGTGATTTGGGGCAGGCTGCTGAGATGGAAAGAGAACTGAGCAGAGATTCAGAAAACCTCAAGCTCTAGTCCCAGCCCTGCCACGTCATCCCTGGAGTAAGTCTCTTTCCTGTTGGGGTCAAGTGGGGCCCTCATCTGCAGAATGGAGCAGCAGACTTAGATGGTCTTAAACGGAGGAGTTTCAGGCTCTGTAACCTGGGCGGGCAGAGGGTCAGAGCTAGGCCGGGGCTGGCCTGCTACAGCGGAAGAGCAGCGGCGTCCAGCGCATGGTGGTGTACCCGCGCTGCCTGGAGGAAGCCTCTTTCTGGCCTCAGGTTTGGGCCTTCATTTGTCACCTCCCCAGCTCCCCATCAGACCTGACAACGCCTGCTGAGGTTTCTCCAGACCCCAAGGAACTCAGGCAGATACAGACTAGACAGCATCCTAGTTTCCGTCTGTTTCAGAATTCTTGTGAACTGCAGGGTACACAGCGCTGCACCGTGGAGGACGGCATCATGGGATTTCCCCGATTCAAAAGGAGACCGTGTTCAGCACTCCACTGTGTGACTTAAACAGCAAAGTTTCTCTTACCAGTGGACATCTCATGACATTCTGGAATCTAAGTGTGAAGTCTGATTCTGCCTCCCCAAAGAGTACCATATCTCATCTCAGGGCAGGGAGGGGCCACTCCAACGAAGCCCCTTGGTGAACCAGCAGAGGCTGGGTAGCAATTCCAGCACCAGCACCCATCTTAGTTAGCCCCGCTTAGGGCACTGGCCTCGGACTGCCGGTCAGGCGCTGTCCCAGAGTTTTCACGTGCGTCACCTCATCTAACCTTAACACCAAATGAAAGGGGACGATATTAGAATTATGCCCATCTTACAGACAGAAATACCCAGGAAGCTAAATAGTGTAGCCAGGGCCATACAGTTGGTGGCTGAACTGGGGTTGGAACGCAGTTTATCCAACACTTCTTGTGTCAGGCTTTGTACTAGATGGATAAGACCTATATTCTGCCCACAGGGAGTTTAAAATTTATTGGGAGAAATAGGCATGTGCACAAAGAAAAAATGAAAATGAGAGAGTTTTTCAACTGAATAAAGCCTCACACAAGTTCAAAGCATTATTTATTTGCTATTGTCCCATTATAATCTGCTTTACATATGCAAGTATACATTGCATATGCACATAGATTTTGTGTATATTTCTATATACACGCGGGTGTGATCAAATTTATCACAAGGGAGTGTTCATAGACTTTCCCCACCCTCGGCTCACCCAAAAGAACCTCCTAATCCTCTAATTGTCCAGTTTCCCCCAGACTTGTTCCAGTGTCAGGGTTGAGGCCAGTACTGCCAGGCGAGGTTCTCTGCTTTTGTGATGCAGATGCAGGCCCTGGGCTTGAGGCTGGGGGGAGAAGAGGGAGGGGGGCGATCCTCTCAAAAGTTTAGGCAATTTACATGAGAATGAGCTGGGGAGAGTAGGGAGGGGAGAGGAAGGAGAGAGGCGGGGAGGAGGCGGAGGAAGGAGGTGGAGCAAGGGGAGAGAGACTCAGGGAGAAGGAGCCACGGAGGGACAGCTGGAGACGGGGAGAGGGGGAGAGAGGGAGGGGGGAGAGAGGGAGGAAGAAGGCAGGAGGCAGAGACAAGTGAGGAGATGAAAGAGGACAGGAGGGGAAAGCCCGGCAGGCCTGTGGCGGTGTGTAGAGAGATGGCGCCGGGGCACTTAGGAAGAAAGCAGTTCAGGAGAGCAGGACTGGGACAGCCCGCAGGAAGACAGAAGAGGCCCCGTGAGAAGAGCAGTGGGGGCTGTCCTCTGAGCGCCTTTCCGTGTTTGGGGAGAGACTCCGAACAACAGGGCTCCGAAGCTTTGTGTTGCCTGGCTGTACTGAGCCTCTTTAAATGGGGCTCTGCCCTGGACCTGAGCCACATGGATCATAGCTTCCTTAGGGTTACAAATCTATAAATACGGATTCTGTGCTGAATGACCTTGGATAAATTGCTTTGCCTCTCTGTGCCTCACTTTTTTTTTTTTTTATTCTACTTCTCACTCCCAGCTCACCAGGCTCACTTTCTCTTAGGGCCTGGTGGTGTCTGCTTGGAGCTTCTGTCTCTCTTCCTCCCACGGCTCCTTCTCGAGGTCTTTTCATCACAAATATCCCTTTCAGGTTCAGGGGAACCTTCCCTGGCCATCTAGTGTGAAGCAGCTGCCCCCTTCCACCTCACTCTCCAAACCCCCCACAGCTGATACACAGGCAGGTGGCCGGGATGGAGGACCGAGTGGTTCCCTGCTTGCAGCTCCTAGACAGCAAATCCACACCAGGCCACTCCCAGGGAACACCTTCTCCAGCTGCCTGGCTCACTGTGGCCTAAGGTGAAATAAAGCAGGAGGAGACGCCCGGGGCCTGGAGGTATTCCTGACAAGCCTGAGTGCCGTGGTGCCATCTGCCGGCAGAGGACTGGGCGCCAGCTCCTCTGTGTCCAGGGAGCACCCGCTCTGTTCTCGGCCTCCCTTCTCAGTGGAGCCTTTCCCAGACCTCTACTAGAGGGCTGTCTCCACCACACAAGAAACAGCCACAGAGGCCAAGGGGCCCCGCAGTATAGACCTTAACATGTCATGTTCCTAGCAATCCCAAGCAACCACCTCTCTACTTAGGATAATAAACTGGGAAAGCAAAATCCTCCAGGAACAGCAAACGTTTTCCAAAACCGAAGGAGAAAAGCATTTCAAAGTCACGCTGTTTGGGGTTATAATTAGGGCAGGAGGTTTTGAGGAAGGAAGAGTTGCTTGAGAGGTGGGCGTGGCAGTGAACACACACACTCTTGGAAGGTCTCACAGGCTGTGTGTGTTTGTGTAAAGTGTGTGCTCTGGACACGTGAGCCTTCTGCACTGCGTCTGTCATCTGGTTAACTGAGATTCAGGCAGACAGAGAGACCAAAGGCCTGTCCCATGTCTGAAGATCAGACCGGGCATTTCCTGCTTTAACGCCCACCCGAGTTGACAAAAGTGAGTTAATACTTGCAAAGTGCTTAAGGCACAGTGCCTGGCCTCTAGTAGGTGCTCAGTACAAGAGAGGTACTGGTGTTACTGTTGTGACCATTATTATTAAAATGAATGAAGTCCTGTAACCTGTTTGGCTACATCTGATGATCTGAGCTGCTCTTTGCTGACTGGTCTCTCCAGCTCTACTGTCCTGGAGAAGGATATGGCAACCCACTCCAGCATTCATGCCTAGAGAATCCCATGGACAGAAGAGCCTGGCAGGCTATAGTCCACGGGGTCCTAAGAGTTGGACACGAGCGAGTGACTCATACACACACATCTCCAGCAAGGCCTGGCACACTGTATCCTCAGTGAATTCTTAGTGCAAACAAAACTGGAGAGCTCGCAGTATCCCTCATTCCACGGCCCTAGCTCTGTGACCAAAACCAAAGTCCACCCCCAGGGAGCAGGGTTTCTTCCCTGAGGGTCAGCGCCTGGCTTCCCTGCCTCAGGCTGGCCCTGGACACCCTCCTTACTCAATCGCTCCTCCTCCGGGGGGGAGGCGATACCTGAGCTGGGATGACTGTCGCAGAGATTAAGGATTTTGTGCATAAACATTGAATTTTACATTTAAAGCTATCTTTAGATACATTGTGGCGCAGAGGTTAAAGCATCTGCTTGCAATGTGGGAGACCTGGGTTCGATCCCTGGGTTGGGAAGATCCCCTGGAGAAGGAAATGGCAACCCACTCCAGTGTTTTTGCCTGGAGAATCCTATGGACGGAGGAGCTTGGTGGGCTACAGTCCACGGGTCTCAAAGAGCTGGACACAACTGAGAGACTTCACTTCACTTCATCATCTGTAGATGTACAGATGATTTATCACACCCAGCGAAGGTGAGAATGGTTTTCCTCCGTGAGGGAGGTGATTTTTTGGCAAGGAAAGGATATATACACAGTGCACAACCAAACCACACGGGAATCAGAGCTTAACACTCTTTATCCAGAGGCTCCAACGAGGGGCCCAGGCACTCAGTGGCCTCCACCTGCTCCCCACCTCACACTCCAGGCCACAGGGAGAGGATGGTTGGGATTCAGAGTCCCAGCAGGAGGCAAAGAGCCACTCCTGGAGAGAACTTTCCAAGGCTGTTTTCCCTCGCCCCTTTTATTTGGCTTTTCCAGTATAGCTGTGTAAGGTTCAGTGAATACAGATGTTTGCAAATAAGAGTTTTAATGACTTATTCCATTCACTACCTATCAGAAGCCTGGAAACTCAACTGAAAACTGTCCCTGTTCTAGGATGTCGACTTCCTGCAGGAAGGAGAGTGCCCCTGGTCCTCATATTCACCTGGAAGGGGCAGAAAATACAGCCCCCTGGTGCAAAGGAGGAAGAGAGTGGATCTGAACAGCTGCCCCCACCACCAGCAAGGAAAGGAAAGCTGCCCTAAGGAGGGGAGATGGTGGCCAGGCGGCGCTTGTAGTGCCTAAAAAATATGTTTTTCTGTTCAAGTGAGTTGCCCAAGGGCATGTACTTGGACAATGTTGTGACGGTCACGATCTAGGGCAATGTCACCGGCCCCTTCTCACCTACACAATAAAGCCTGGAATTCCGGGCCTGTCATCTCCGTTGGCGATGGTGCTGCGGTGGTTTGCCCACCACTGGGGCCCCCTGTTGGGCTGTACTGGCCAGGTGGACGGGTGCCCTAGCTGGTGACACAGCACAGTCTCGCCCTGTCCCCATACGGCAGCCCAGCCTCAGAGAGAGGACACGCAGGGAGCAGGGACAGGCTGTCTCCTCCCCGCGCCCACGGCCTACCTTTCGCTCCTTGTCACCGTACTCAATGCCCAGAGTGTCCATGGCCCGGACGATGGCTGCCAGGGACTGGATGGTGTTGCTGTAGACCACGGGCTTGTACTGCTTCACGTCTTCGCCAGAGAAGCCATCTTCGTGGATGATCCTAGAGGGAAACCACACACAGCACATCTGATGAGCGCGCTGGCCTCACCTGGCCACCAGCGCGCCCGACGTGGGAGCCCTCCCCTCCCCTCTCTTCTTTCCTCTTCCCCCCGGTCCCCGGCCAACCTCCTGGCTTAGCTGGCTGAGGGCCTGGTCCAACCTGGATGCTGAGTTACTGAGCTGCTGTGGTCACACCACAATATCTGAAGGAAAAATCTACCTGAATTACTGAAAATTAATTTGAAAAACAAAATTGTGGAAAAAAGAAAGGCAGTCTCTTTATATTCCCTACGTGCCATGGAAGCAAGATCAGTCAAGGGGTTGACAACACTTGAAAGCACTCAGAACACACTGAGCACTCACTGTGTGCTCGTCATGAGCATTTCACTCTTTCGGCTGCTCTGGGTCTGCGGTGCTGCGTGGGGGCTTTCTCTGGTCTCGGTGAGTGGCGGCCACTCTCCAGTTGCGGTGCGCGGCTTCTCTTGCTGTGGGGTAAGGCCTCGAGGGCGTGGGCTTAGTGGCTGTGGCACACGGGCTTGGCTGCCCCGAGGCATGCGGAATCTTCCCAGGCCAGGGATTGAACCCCTGCCCCCTGTATCAGCAGGCGGATTTCTCAGCCATTAAGCTACCAGGGAAGTCCTGCCAATAGTATTTTTAAGCAAAGCTCAGGGTTTTAGCTTAAATATCCACTCAGGAGCATACTGTTGAAGACCGCTGAAGGAAGTCTGCAGATGAAGAACACATTTTTCTCTCACAGCAAACTTCCACTGCTTTTAACGAAGGTAAGGTCACTCACTTCGAACGAACCATCTTTGACAACAGAAGAGCCAGCAGAAGAAGGGGGCCTGTTCACCCCCAGTTGGGATGTGAGCACTGTGTCACCCTTGTTCTGGTGGCTCTGAACCCAACACAGGGGACACGGAGGTGATGCTGCAGCTCCCAGAGGCCACGTGACACTCAGCACCCTTCTGTGCTCAGGCTCACCTGGGGTCAAGGCTGAGGCTGGACATGCCCGGAGGCCCCTGCGCCCTGCAGATGGTGCCCGTTGCTGACAAGGGCCCAGGGAGCAGAGAAAACTAGAAAGGGGGTAAAACTGAGACTCTGCAAGAATCTGCTCACGGTTGAGGTAATTAAGAAAAGACAAATGAATTTTAAGACTAACACCCAACATTAGGGGCTTCTCAGGTGACACAGTGGCAAAGAATCTACCTGCCAATGCAGGAAATGCAAGAGACATGGGTTTGATCCCTGGGTTGGGAGGATCCCCTGGAGAAGGGAATGGCAACCTACTCCAGTATTCTTGCCTGGAGAATCCCATGGACGGAGGAGCCCGGCAGACTACAGTCCGTGGGGTCATGAAGAGTCGGACACAATTGAGCACACTCGCACACGTACACACACACACATCCAACATTAGTCATCTGCTAGTAAACTGCAAACTCTCCTGTGGTCACGTTTTTCAGTCCAGGACTGAGTACCACCTGTGTACATCCACCTGTGTAACAGCTCAGACCCCCTTACTACCTCTTCAGCCCTTCTCCAGCCTTTCATGTCCTTCGGTACTGGAGAACACTGCTAGTGAGTCTCTCTCTATAAACAATTTTACTGAGATAGAGTTCACAGACCATACAGTCCACCTGTGGGAAACGTGAGACTCACCATTCCTTAGTATATTCACAAGGCTGGGCAGTGATCTCTAACTTCAGAATGTTTTGTCCTCCCCCAAAGAAATCCTGTACCCACTAGCAGTCACTCCATCCCCCAGCCCCAGCAGGAAGCAACCACTCATCCGATCTGCCTTCTGTTTTTACAAATTTGTCTACTCTAGACATTTCACATATATGCAATCAGACGAAGTGTCGTCTTTTGTGACTAGTTTCCTTCACTTGGTGTGTTCATCTGTGTTCATCCGTGCTGTAGCATCCATTAGTACTCCCAGATTCCATATACAGATATACCATGTTTTACTTATCCCCAGGTCAGCTGATGGATATGAACGATTTCTATTATAAAATGTGACTTGGTGCTGGGTTGTGAGCCTTTATCCTGAGCTTCTCTAAGAAGCAGATCAAAATGACCCCACTGCCTTTTCACTGCCTTTTATTGGCCCTAAATCCAGCTTTGTACAAGTTTCTTGAGCGTACATCCAGTCTGCATCATGGATGTGACTACCCTGGAGGGCATCTCAAACCTATTTGTCTGTTCCCACTGTAAACAACTAGAGATCTGGACAAAATATGTGAAACAAGGGCTTTCAGACACTGGAGAATAAGCAGCGCGGGACTTGTGATCTGGGACGGAAGGGAAGTGAGCGTGGCGAGTCCTGTGAGGGATGAGTCCTGTGATTGCCTTGGCTTTCTGCCCGGAGGCGTCCACCAGACCTCAGCGCGGGGAGGGAGGGCCCGCACGCAGCACAGCCGCCTTCCTGAGTGCAAGGGGTAACGGGAAAAGTTCTGGAAGGCTAAGGTGCAGAGTACCTGAGAGGAAAGAGGAGAGGAGAGAGAGACAGCGAGACACAGAGCTCCACATATCTGACTGGGGGCCTTTTTGAGCCTTTCGCTGAACCGAGTGAGACTCTACAAACTTGAGAAGAAACATGAGTCAGGGAGCTTCTAAGACCCGTCCCAAAGCTCACCCAAGGCTGAGCGTGGTGCAAGTTTCCACTAGTCAGAATGGAGAGTTAAACACCTAGGGCATTTGGCAGAGACCCCAGAAGGCTCACTCCTCAGTAGTAACGGCTACTTTTAGACCTGCTCGGACAGAACTTAAAAATGAGCCTCAAAGAAAAACCCAAATTGATGCACAAGTCATAACTACGTGACAATAAAATCTAACACTCTTTAAATGAGGACGGTGAAATCCAGACACTTACAACTCTAATATTCATAGTATCCAGCATCCAATAAAAACATTTCTGGATATGCAAAGGAGGAGAAAAGTGTGATCCATAACCAGGAGACAAATTAGTCAACAAAAGCAAACTCAGAAGTCTCAGAGATGATGGCATTAACAAATAAGATCTCAAAAACAGCTATCTAAAATATTCTCAAGAAACTAAAGGAAAACATGAACATGAGTAGAGAAATGGAAGATAGATATAAAAAGGAACAAAACAGAGTATCTAGAGATGAAAATACAGTATCTGAGATAAAAATTTCACTGAAGGGGACTAACAGCAGATGAGACACCCCAAAGAATAGTGAACTTGAAGACACAGCAATAGAAACCATCAAAACTGAAGCAGAGAGAGGAAAAGGGCTGAAAGATGTATTGTGACATACATATGACAACATGTGGAAGTAAAATCTATGCAATGACAGCACGAAGGATGGGAGGGATAAAATGGAACTACATTTCTGAACAACTCTTATATTATACCAGAAGTAGCGTGATATTGCTTCTCTCGTGGCTTAGCGGTAAAGAACCTGTATGCCAATGTCTGTCAACGCAGGAGGCACAGGTTCAAGCCCTGTGTCAGAAAGATCTTTGAGAAGGAAATGGCAACTATACATATGACAACATGTGGAAGTAAAATCTATGCAATGACAGCACGAAGGATGGGAGGAATAAAATGGAACTACATTGCTGAACAACTCTTATATTATACCACAAGTAGCGTGATATTGCTTCTCTCGTGGCTTAGCGGTAAAGAACCTGTATGCCAATGTCTGTCAACGCAGGAGGCACAGGTTCAAGCCCTGTGTCAGAAAGATCTTTGGAGAAGGAAATGGCAACCCATTTCAGTATTCTTGCCTGGGAGATCCCATGGACAGAGGGGCCTGGCTGGCTACACACAGTCCATGGGGTCACAAAGAGTCGAACGTGACTTAGTGCCTAAACAACAACAACAAAGCATAGTATCACTTGAAAGGAAAGCCTGATAAGATGCATGCTGTAAACGCTAGAGCCATCACTAAAAAGCCCCCATGGCCCGACTCTCCTCAGAGGGTGGGAGCGCTGGGCGCCCTGAGAGGTGCAGCCTGGATCTGCTGGTTCCCACGACACACTCTTGCAAGAAGCCGGCTCCATGAGTTTCTCATGCTTTGCTTTGGACCAGCCGGCCTTGCCACTCTCCTGGGAAGGCTCTCTAGCTCCTTGGCCGCCTACAGGATCTCCTTCCTCTAGGGTTATTTTTCACACCTGTTAGTATTAACCTTTACAGCACCTGACAAGGTAGGGAGGGTAGACTTTTATCCTATCCATCTGTATTGAGACTGAGCAAGACTGAGTAAGTGGCCTAACGGCTGTCAGCACAAACAGCAAGAGCCAAACGCCGCCGGAACAGAACCCGGGTCTCTCAGCACACAGTCCTTTTTGCCACACCTCAAGCCTCGGGGTGGGGTACACCGAATACTGCCTGGAAGGCCTCACAGGTGCCTAGGGTGGCCCCAAATAAGAAAGCTTCACTTGGGGCTTACAAAAATGATGAATTTGGGCAAAAACTGCTCAAATCATGATTACTGGTTGCATAACTTGTTCACGCTGGCTTATATTAGCTTAAAATTGGGCTTCTTGCTTCAGGGTAGAATTTTATACCTTCCGTTCCCTCTGTTGGGGCACACCGAATACTGCCTGGAAGGCCTCACAGGTGCCTAGGGTGGCCCCAAATAAGAAAGCTTCACTTGGGGCTTACAAAAATGATGAATTTGGGCAAAAACTGCTCAAATCATGATTACTGGTTGCATAACTTGTTCACGCTGGCTTATATTAGCTTAAAATTGGGCTTCTTGCTTCAGGGTAGAATTTTATACCTTCCGTTCCCTCTGACTCAACCCTAGAAAAGCTGCACCATGCATAACAACACCGCAAGTAAGTAATATTCATAATGCTACTATTCAGAGAAAAACGCTGCACTTTTTTAGTAAAAGTCCTTCAGTATTTCTTTCATGCCACATTCTTCTCCCCCAGCTCTGCCTCAGCATTGATTTGAATCATTTATCCTTAAAAGTATCACTTAAGGCCTCTTTATTTTCTATTTCCCATCTCATTCCAGGGAGAAAAAGAGTACAGCAGTGGTCAGATCTGAGGAGTCAGAAAGATGTGGGTGACGCCAACTCCATCACTCATGAGCTGTGTGTTCCTAGGAAAGGATTTAACTCCCCAGGCTTTGGTTTCTTCAACTGCAAAAAATCGTTGTGAGAAATAAAAGTAAAGTGCCTATTGGATATAGCAGGGCTTCCCTCATAGCTCAGTTGGTAAAGAATCTGCCTGCAATGCAGGAGAGACCCCAGTTTGGTTCCTGGTTCAGGAAAATCCCCTGGAGAAGGGATAGGCTACCCACTCTAGTATTCTTGGGCTTCCCTTGTGGCTCAGCAGGTGAAGAATCCGCCTGCAAGGCAGGAGACCTGGGTTTGATCCCTGGGTTGGGAAGATCCTCTGGAGAAGAGAAAGGCTACCTGCTCCAGTATTCTGGCCTGGAGAATTCCATGGACTATACAGTTGATGGGATCACAGAGTTGGACATGACTGAGCGAGTTTCACTTCGCTTCACTGCAAGTATATAATATATGGTGGGCTTATCTGGTGGCTCAGCAGTAAAGAATCCACCTGCCAATGCAGGAGATGCAGGTTTGACCTCTGGTTTGAGAAGATCCCCTGGAGAAGGAAATGGCAACCCACTCTAGTATCCTCAACTGGGATCCCATGCACAGAGGGGCCTGGCGGGCTATAATGGGGTCACAAAGAGTCTGGCACAGCTTAGCAACAACAAACAACAACAACAATAATATATAGTAGCTGTTAGTAATGATACCTTCATTCTAAAGTCAAAGTCTCTTAAAGAGAATTTTCTTCACTGGTGGTTTAAGAGAAGCAGAACCACAATAGACACTGATGTTTAAGGGTTTACTCTCCGTTCCAAGTGCTTTGCATGTACTATCACATCTAATCTTTAAAACAATCCTAGGAGATAATGTTTATCTCCTCTCAACAGAGAAAGGAAACAAAGGCTCAGAGAGGTTAACCTAGTAACCCGAGGTCACACAGCTGGTAAGGGTGACAGTGGCATTTGAGGCCATGCTTGTGCCCACCAAGTGGACACTGAGACACAGAAATGCTTCTGCTAGGATTCCTATGTCCAGGTTCCCTGAGAACCCAGAGATTTCACACACAAAGTTAGCATCAAAACACCTCCTCTATCAGTCCAAGGAGTGTGGGGCAAGGAAGGGAGGAAAGGAGGCACAGGGGTTGGAGAGGTAGCCTGGGGGAGTAGGGTTTCTTGGGGCAGCCCAAGTCTAGCCCTGGAAGAGATGAGGATGGGATATGGAAAGCAGGAATGAGTCTGCATGGGGCCCCTTAGTAATGGTCAGTGGCAGCTCCAGCATCTCACACTGCAGCAGCCTCAGACAAACTGAGCTCCATCTACACAGCTGAGTGACAGAGGCACAGAATCAAGCCCCAGGGACAGCATCTGAGTGACTGGATCCAGCTGCTCCTGAGGCTCGCCCTGTCCTCACACTTCTGAGGGACACGAGTTCTCTGACTCCCTCTTATTTTTGCATAAACTGATTTGATTTGGGTTTCTGTCACTTACAACACTGTCATGACCAAAACATGTTTTGCACCTTGAGAGGCCATCTCCTAGTACACCTGTTTATTAACTTTCTGTCCATACCAGCAGCCTGTCTGTCGGTCCTGGGAGGTCAGGTATGACATCCTCTCCACTTCAGTTCCCACTCTCCTTATCAGCTGACACAGGGTAGGCTCTGAACAGATTCTGACACAGGGTGGTTCTCTGAACTCAGAGAATGTGGGATGTAACTCCACGAGCAAGATTACACTGGGGCACAAGATCTGCCCCCTCTCCAAGGAGTTCGCTAAAGAAGACAGGTGTGTGTGTGTGTGTGTGTGTGTGTGTGTGTGCGTGGACTGGGCTAGAGGCCACACTGGTGTGTGTGTGTGTGTGTGTGTGTGTGTGTGTGTGTGTGTGTTAGCGTGGACTGGGCTAGAGGCCACACTGGGGTGTGTGTGTGTGTGTGTGTGTGTGTGTGTGTGTTAGCGTGGACTGGGCTAGAGGCCACCTTGGTGCCCACTCCATACCAGGCCATCTGCTAGTGCACATGTGCTACGACTCAGGGACTCAGGGCTTTTCCAAGCTGCCAGAGCAGAAGAAACCTAGGAGCAAGCAAGGCTGACTCTGCAGCCTTGAGTGTCCGACTCTGGCGGGACTGTGGAAACCTGGCAATGCGACTGAGGGAGGAGAGCCCACGTGCGGGAGGAGAGTGCGGGAGGGCAACAGTGAGCTCGGGGACCCGCGAGGGGGCCTGGGCTGGGGCTCCTTTTGCTCTCTGTTTCCCCTTCTCCACGCAGGACTGCACTCGGCAGCACTGAGGCTCCCCAGGCTCCACGGCCTTATATGGTCACAGAACCACAGGCTCGGGAGCTGGAAGGGACCCTGGAGGATCATCTGGCCCGGCAGCTGTCCCCCCTCTGAATCACGGATGCCTCTGACACTGTGACAAATGCACCAAGACACAGCTTTACCACACACACCCCTCCCGCCCAACCTCTGGAGGTTCACAGACTCACAGACGCTAAGCTGCGGGAACACGATTTTTCACTCCATGTCCGCAGTGGATGAAATGCCCCTTCTCTGCCTCCTTTTCTCAGCACCCTTTCCCTTGCATCGGGACTGTCACTCCATCCTCCACGATAATCCTCTTTAGAGTTCAGACAAAGGGGGTGCTTTTGGAGCCAGACTTGAGCTGTGTGACCGGGCAATTTCCTTCACTGCCTGGTGCTTCAGTTTCCTTAACTTTCCATGGAGAAGGGCTTGGTAATTAATAGTAACTATCCTCACTGGGTCGTGGTATGTAGAGAAGAGGGCCCGACACAGGAAGCAGTCAGTGCAGCTGTTACTAGGACTGTTCTCATTGTATTTGGTGAGTGGGACTGAGGGAGGAAGGACAGGGTGTCCTGCATCTGTCTTCCTGAGGACAGAAAGTGACCAGGGGCTGCAGGG
Organism: Madoqua kirkii; assembly: GCA_006408675.1. Taxonomy (NCBI): domain Eukaryota; kingdom Metazoa; phylum Chordata; class Mammalia; order Artiodactyla; family Bovidae; genus Madoqua; species Madoqua kirkii. The sequence continues at coordinate 66,361 of SJYC01014957.1, forward strand.
CAGCAGGGAGGTTGGACACTATGGGAGAACCCCTGCCCCCTAGGAGAAGGAAGCAGGACTCGTGGCCACAGCAAGGAAGCCAGGGCAGGGAGGAGGGGTCCCTGTCCAGACTGGAGCAGTGAATCTGCCCACTCACAGGAGCAGCAGTGGAGTGAAAGGCTGAGCTTCCTGAATGGAGATTGCTTCATGAGGTGACAGAAAGTACCTCTGATCACATCAGCGGGCTGCCTGGGTTAGATCTGGTGCTCAGAGCTTCACTGGTGTGATCGCTGATGAGAGTTTCCCTTTGTCAGGGAGACCTCATGTGTGACAGGGCTCTGGCCCTGGAGCCACCACCCTCCCCAGTGGACGGGAGAAGTGACCACCCCGGCTCAGAGAATGCAGCTTTAAGCAAATAGTCAACAGTGAGACACCAGTGAGTTAATGAGCCACACACCAGCAATTAGGGGCTTCACAGCACCCACCAGAGCACTGGATCTGAACAAGACTGTAAGGTGAAAGCACCAGGTGTAGTGCACAGCGTGCCCCGCACAGCCATCTGCGTAAAGCTAGATTCGTGGGTGATGATGCTGGTAAGAGGAGGAAGAAGGCGTGGGAGAGAAAAGATGACACAGGAGGACGCTTCACATGCTTATCACCAAGATCACTTTTGATTTTTTTTTTACTCTCTTATTTTTTGTTTCATTAAAAATGTGTTTTTGTTACTTGAAAGAATAACAAATCATGTTCAGTGGGAGACAGACACTGTTTAACACAAGAGAAGAATCAAGTAACAAGGGATAGTCATCAATCATTGGGAATTTTCTGATGTGTTTCACTTGGGTTCAGCCCGGTCCCTGCCTGCCTAGGACTTCAGTTCCAGACCAAGTGAGAAAGCTGGTGCGGAGAACATGAGAGTTAACAGTAACAAGTGGCATTTCCCAAAGGCCAACTGAATGGTTGAAAGGGTTGCCAAGGGCCAACTGAAGGGTTGAAATTCTACAAGATGGCGGAGTAGAAGGACATGTGCTCATCTTCTCCAAGAACTCCAAAATTACAACTCACTGCTGAACAACCACTGACAGGAGAGTGTTGGATCCCACCAAGGAAAGATACCCCATGTCCAAAGGCAAAGGAGAAGCCCCAGGAAGATGGCAGGAGGGGCAAAATCACCTTTAGAATCAAATCCCATACTGGCCAGAGATGCCCGGAGGGCTCAAACAAACCTTACGCACACCAGGACCCAGAGAACCCACTGAGACTGAGCCAGAACTGTGTTTGAGTGTCTCCTGTGGAGACACAGGCCAGCCGTGGACTGCTGCAGGGGCAGGGGCTCTGGGTGCAGTAGACCTGGGTAGGGCATAAGCCCTCTTGGAGGAGCTTGTCCATGTCCAAAGGCAAAGGAGAAGCCCCAGGAAGATGGCAGGAGGGGCAAAATCACCTTTAGAATCAAATCCCATACTGGCCAGAGATGCCCGGAGGGCTCAAACAAACCTTACGCACACCAGGACCCAGAGAACCCACTGAGACTGAGCCAGAACTGTGTTTGAGTGTCTCCTGTGGAGACACAGGCCAGCCGTGGACTGCTGCAGGGGCAGGGGCTCTGGGTGCAGTAGACCTGGGTAGGGCATAAGCCCTCTTGGAGGAGCTTGCCATTAACCCCACCATAGAGCCACCAGAACTTACACAGGGCTGGGGAAACAGACTCTTGGAGGGCACAAACATAAGTCTGTGCACATCAGGACACAAAAGAAAGGAGCAGTTACCCCACAAGAGACTGACCCAGACTTGCCCGTGAGTGTCCAGGAGTCTTTGGCGGAGGTGTGGGCTGGTGGTGGCCTGCTGCAGGCAGCGGGCACTGTGAGCAGCAGTGCACGCATGGGACCTTCTGAAGGAGGTCACCAATATCTTCATTACCTCCACCATAGTTTGTTGCTGCTGCTAAGTTGCTTCAGCCGTGTCCAACTGTGCAACCCCATAGACAGCAGCCCACCAGGCTCCCCCATCCCTGGGATTCTCCAGGCAAGAACACTGGAGTGGGTTACCATTTCCTTCTCCAATGCA